>QLPM01004560.1:0-40957 GCA_003314695.1 Albatrellus sp. MG142
CATCACAGATGACCCTATTGATCTTCTATTACTCTGTGTTGCAACGCAACAGGTCTTTACACTAGTAGTCTACTGGCTCGCTATTGCTTCGCGTGGCATTCCGTGCCCGAGTGACGCCATACGCTACACTTCGCTAACTAATTTGCCCGACTCTACGATCTTGTAAATCGGAAATATGCAGTATTGGTGGGCGATGAGCATCCCAAAGCTTAGCAGAAGGTAGTAATACTGGGTCCATGACTGCAGCGGCTCGGAACCCTTACGTAAATTTTAAAGCCTTGATAATTGTGAACGGGTCTATCATTTTGCAGTTACCTGTGTCAACCACAACGGTGCTAGTAACTCTATAGCCGTTACCACTCTCAAGACGCTGATAACTTACATGCGCTACAGTAAACCTGTATTTAAGAACATGATACAAGACAAGAACTGGGTAAAGACACCAATTATAGATGGATAATCCACACAGATGCAGTGAAACAAGTAGAATATTGCGATCAATAATACAGCACCCAATATGGACAAATGCGATACAAACAGACTCTCATTACTCAGTCATTTAGCTTCTCTTGGCCGGGGAGTAGCCCTTCATCGGGGTGAATGGGAAGTCCGATACGGCCAGTAGCATGGCTGCGGTGTGAGTGACTGTGTGAAGATCGATGTGACCGTGACTGCTGGTGGGCCGTCTCAGTCTGCACCCAAGCTTCTCTCGCATCGAGTTCGAGTGCGTCCCTTTCGGTCAGATCGCTGATGGGAACGGGGGCATAAACGACGCCATTTAGGTGTGGGGTTGGGCCTGATGGGGATGTCGGGTTGGGCAGCAGATATATGCGTTGTAGGGAGCTGTCCTTACGGGGACGAGTGAGGGAAAATAGCGGCAAGCTGAAAGATTGACGGTTGAGCTGAGCATAAAACTTTGATAAGGCTACAACAAAGTGGAGCTGACAACATGGACATATAGATGAGCGGGCTAATAATCCGAAATAGCCGCGAGGACTCACCCGTATCATGATGACTATGAACATCACACCCACGAGTGCAACCACGGCTCTCTCGAACCATTGCTCACAGTTCTCCAGGTCCAACCCCATGTCGGCCAACTCCCGCATCAGGTCGATATGCCGGGATAACTCTTCGCATATACCAGTACGAACAGAGTAATAGCGGAATGAAGCGTATGTGAAAATGAACGTCGTGATGGTGCAAAAGGTGAAATCTGCAATGGAATAGTCTCGGTAGAAACGAACGTATGTTGGGAGGCTCTGCAAAGACAAAGACGTTGAAAACCTCCCCTAAACTAAAAGAAAGGCAAGACGCACCCTAACGATACCGATGAAACCCACAATACTGGCCACCGCCGCAATAGAGAAGTAAGCGATAGACAAGCTTGCAACTAGTTTGATGCCATCTGCGGTCCAGGGGTCAACTGTCCCCTCCCATTCACTCTCTGTATCCCACTTGAAAGACCGCCAAAGCGAGACCAGCTGGATAGCTAAGACGATGTTCGCCAACGCTCCGAGGACTGAGAGAATTAAGGATGCCGTCCTACTCAATGAGCGTATCATGATGGTCAGGCAGAAGGCAGCAATACAAAAGGAGAGCGTTCACCTCGCGGCCATGGGTGAATGAGTCAGCGGTACAAATGACAGGCAGGAGTCGTAAGACGATGGGAGACAAGGGCGTAGCGAATGCTGACGAACAAATAGTGACTACAATGGGCGGACTTTCTAACTCCCCCGAACGTGTTGGGCTATTGGGTTGCTCCGTAAGACTAGTCGGGCCATACGTCAGCAACCCCACCTGAGTCACAACCGTGTCACAGCATCACCCCTATCACAAAATAAGTCCATGGAGCGGTGACGCTGTAACAATATCATACCACCCGCGGGCCGCGGAACCTAAACTCAAAAATAACACAACCTCGACGCGATCAAAAATGCAAAATAGTTCATTGTCGTTTTATTGCTGATCCGTCTTTCATTACCTCTAACCGCCACAACAACAGCAAGAACAAGAATAGGAACAAAAGAACAAGAACAACATCACTGATCAATTATATCCATCATCAACGAGAATATGCCACGATTACAAGTAGAGATACTGCTTCAAACAATTTGGTTATGGGAACCTGCCTCGATCCTCCCGGCTTTTGACCCACATGTATCCGACAAGACGCTGCGAAACCTGCAGCTACCAACGTGCATCAATTGGAATACGTACAATACCAGGACTAGGACACAACCCTGAAACAGTCTGACATATATGTGTGACCAGATATCGCAAGGTGAAGATAATACAGTAGTTTCAGGTCTCGACTTATTTGAAAACATTTCGGGTCCAGAAATCGTCTGAGACTGGCTATTATTGATGTGAACACGTTCGAAAACGTAACGCAATCGATATTCTTATTGAGGGCTACAAGAAAACTACACTGACAACCTGTTGATGGTCTCCCAAGTACCTTACAACCGCGCTCGGTAATAAAATGGCAGCTTTGGCTAGCGCCTCACGATGGAGGGAGTGGCATTCGTAAAATCTTCCCAGGAATGATCAACATTGATCTATGCCCATATGAATCGTAGATCTAACTTATTGAGTGAAGACGACCTACCGGGTGGGCAAGGTCGGACTCGTCACGCCTATAGTGCCTAGAGCGAGAGACTGCGGCAGCTGTAATGACAACACCGATAGTTAGGCCTTGAGACCATACCCTGGCTTGCACAACCTGTTATCAGTTATGATGTAAGTACGATCTTTATTCTCAAAGCCGAAATAGAACAACCCTCTGGGTAAGGCTTTGATGCCTACAAAAATAACACGAGTCAGAGCTTTGCTTGAAAAACTAGAGCACGGATACTCACGGGTCGCGCAGGAAATACGTGAATGCTCCTGCTATACCAAGAGCCCAACATGTTGCAATGGCACTAAACTGATGTCTGGCTGTCACGTCGAGTACTTTCTGCGTCAAGGAAAGATTTTCCCATTTATACTCGTTCCTTCGTTTCTGAAGCTCCATCTTACTTTTGCCGGCATCGTCCCTGTCCGCGAGAGGAGCGTTATTGAAGGGCACGGCACCGATTGTAGAGGACGGACATACCATTGTTGCTGCTCAAACCTCCGACCGGCGGTCTCTGCGGAGATGATGAACGCCGGAACGACGACAATGACGACGCTAAGAGCTTTCAGGTGAGGAGGTAGCGACCGATATGTCATATACCGTCGGTTGGCATAGTAAGCGGCGGGCAGTGCCGCTGCCAGACCCCCAAAGATGCCTTTCGCTCCTCCTAATGCTATCGCATACTGATGGTCTTGCAGAATATCAAGATTAGAGGCCTACTCGCCACATGAGCTTGACTAGAGAAACATGTTATTTTCCGAGTGAAAGGCACGAACCTTCATATCCGTCATATTTCAGGAGATACAACAAACACTGGAGACAAACGAGACGGTGCACACTTAAACAATCAACTTGAGCCTAGAAAGACCCCTATGTTCGAAGGAGTCAGCTTGCAACGGGGTGTGCGTGGGGCCATCGAGATTAATATTTGTTTCCAGAAGTCAGTCCCGTGATATGTCAACGGTGAATTTGTTTCCGATATCACTTTCAATTCCTGTACAGTAACTAACTGTACCGATACGTATACGTGGCGGTTCCTAGAATGCATCAGCGTATTTACCTGTCTACTAACTCTACATCCGTCCCTTGTCAAGCCACCATTCAGTGCCTCACATTTATATTTGTTGGAATTCATCATAGCAACGATTCACACCAACACACTATACAAGTCTCGTCCCTCACATACTTTTTTATAGTCGCTTACGCCACACAGTGTTGAAGGCCTCTTGTTTCCTAGTTCTGATAATATCTGCCACCACCGTGTAAACTCTGCACAGCAGTCAGTAAATGTTCCGATGACCTATTTGCCACATCAGGCTACGGAAGCGCGCTTTCTGGAACCAGCTCTGTCCGGTGCTCACTTGCTGCAGTCCACAATCCAAGAGCTATCGCAGAATGGATCAGAAGCTAGGGCATTACAGTACAATGCCTAATTCGGTATACGCAGTGGGCGGAAACACTGGGAAGGGGCCAGGATTACAAGTGATGGTTCATTATCCAACAAGTCATAAGGGTCCGTAGGCAAGTAACGAGGGCTGCACAACGCTCAGTGCTTCGCTCGACCAGTAGCTGCCCGTCTCCGGTCTGCCTCCTCCAGAACGCTTTTCGGTCCGCGCTTCGCCATAGCCCAGACAAAGATGAGGATGATGATCCCGAACTGCAACCACAGCCACAACTCCAGGACGAACGCGACGAACCCAGACTTTCTCACCTTCGCGTGCGTGACGGTGTCGCTCGGGTCTCTGCATGCAATAACTTGGCTGTTACTTTCTTCTCCGTCCAGTCCAACTTTGCCTACCAGGACCTCCGTCGCATCGCGCGTGACGGCCACAGCGAAGGTCTCCACTACGGCATCAACGGCATCGAAAACCCGACCGATCGTTGCTGAAGTTTCGCGGGACTGAATCGAGTCAGCATCCCGCCCATGGTCTTTATTCGAGCTCTGCGATGTCGACTCGGAAAACCCCGAATCTCCTTGGTATCTTTTGCCCACCCAGCGATGTGTCCGCGATCTGACAGTTTCTGTGAGGCGCTGATGTCTGATCGAAACTGGTTTCGTGGGTGTCTTATCTAAGTCTTCGGAGGACATGAGCGTGGATAGCGACTGATCCAGCGTGAGCTGGAAAGCAGAACTATGAGCAAGCGGGCCAGGTTGAGCTGAAGACGCGTTATCCAACGTGAAGTTTAAGGGCCGCTCTGCCGGTGAGGGAGACGGCGACGGCGAAGGCGATGGCGAGTAGTGTGTTATATCGTACAAGCTGCTTGTCCGAAGATGGAAGTTGCTGCTGCGTGAAAGCCAGTCGTCTTTGTATACGCTACCTAGCTCACTACTGAGGGTATGATGCGCGGTCGCAAGGGTCGCAATGGTGTCTTGAGGAAAGCTAGTGGCAGGAAGGTCAAGCGTCGACAGGGCGGGCGAAACCTCGTTGTCCTCAGACCAAGAAAGCTGAGACTCGTTCAAACCGATCAAGTCGCTAGGACTATCAAATAGACCGACAACACTTGTGCGCTGCCTGGTTGTACCATTCGGAGGAACATCGGAACGGATCGTGCTGTGCATATTTCCCCCAATTCCGGTGGTGAAATCGTCGCCTAAGTGAGACTCATCTATGCTGCGTCGTAAGCTTTTGAACCTGATAGTATGGTTGACTGAAGCGATATCAACCGTAGAGTCGTTCAAGTCGTCGTCGTCCTGGATGACTCGAATATCCACGTCTTGATCATCGTCAAAGCAGGCATAGAGTTTGCGAATCTTCCCTACTTCTAGCTGGGCCGTCTGTAACCTAGCAGCTGTGTCCTTCTGCTGTTCAGATATCTGCTGGTTGGTCCACTCCAGCTCGTGAATCTTGGAAAGCAGCTGCGAAACAAGGGCGTACTCCGAAGAAGGTTCGGGGGGCTTCGACGAAGATGGCGAAGGGAAGAAATCATGATCGCTGGGCTCAGGGATATCATTAATGGAAGCCGAAGGCTGCAAAGAGCTCGAGACAGCGAACGTAGTTCTGGTGAGCGCCCCCGGCGGGGCGAAGTCCTTAACCGTGTCACTGTCGCTGCTCAAGTCAGACTTTCCCCTAAGGGCTCTCATCTTCTCCACCCTCTCCCTCCTTTTCTTAGACGCCTCTTCACTATCATTTTCAAACTTTAGCTTGTCCTGAGCCTGCTTCTCTAGTTGTTCGCTTCGAACTCTAGCAGCCTCCAATTCATCTCGCAATGTCTGGATCTCATTCTCCAGCTTCTTTAGTTTTCGCCTGCCTGTCTGATCCGCTTGCGAGGATTCTGTTTCCAATTGCTCAACCTTAGCAAGCAGTTCAGCATTTTGATCTGACAAGAGAGCGATGTCTGAAGGCGAGACGGAGATACGCCTGGGGCAGAGCCTGGGGGAGGTAGCGGGATGGGTGATTCGCGGTAGACTGCTGGTGTAATAATGGGGTGTAGGGGCAGCGGTAGATAGCGGCGAGGTTTCTGGCGTGTTGGACGGAAAGCGGGCGAGCAAATTCTGATGCTTGTTCTGAAGCACAACATTTCCGTCATACAAGCTCTTACAGAGCTGCGACGTCATAGTCAATTCTGGTGAGGGGGGTCAGTAAATAGAGCAAGCGATGCAGGGTACTTCGATGCCTTTTTCACACTCTTTGATAACACCATCGGCCTTGAGGAGAAGTTCCGAAATCTCCTCTTTAGACTTCTCGTTGAACATCCATTCGTCAGCCGCCGGGACATTCGTGTCACCATCACCTGAGAAGGAACGGACCATGCGCGCCGTCGCAGATATAGGCGAGCCGAGCAATGTGTCTGCATGGAGGGTGTCTGGAGGGCTTGAGGTATCGAGAGGCGAGATAGATGGTGCATAAGGGGGAGGCGGGGAGACTTTATACTGACACGATATGCGGCGAGAGCGGGCAGGCGGGCGGGGGCGCGGGTTTGCAGACGTGGACATCATGATGAAGAGAATATACGGAAGATGATGAAAACGTGTATGTAGAGAGAATAATGGACGGAGGAACGAGCGTGGGGTGAAGAATATTAATGGGGGTGAGCAGCAAGGTAGGGGGCAGGCGTGTACTCATAGGCTGCACCGTCCCTATGATCCTATGTTGCTAGTCTGGTCGACTGAACCACTTCAATCTATAGGCTCAAGCAACACGTGTTTTTCGCTAACGTCCAAATTCAAATTCCCTTTCATTCCGCCGCGAAGAACGTGTATAAGAGTGTCTCTTTGGAGATCCAAGGATTGTTTCTCACATGTAAACAAGCATACAAAACGAAAGTGATTTACAGTCAGCACGAACCCTTGACACCCTACAATCTTAAGGCTGTTTTTGCTGATCTGGAGGAGGATTTGTAGACCCAAAAGTAAATGACCCAGACTTGGCAGAGGGATGCCCGAATCCAAATGCACTGGGCATGGGGCCGGGGGTCTGATTAGGCAAGCCAAAGGATGAAGTAGTAGGAGCAACGGGAGGCGCAGTCGAGGAACTACTTGATTGTGCAGCGCCGGGTCCATTGCTTGTCGATGACGGCTGACCGAAATTGAATGAAAATCCACCCTTGTTTTGCGCAGGTACCATCGTACTCGCTAAGCCAGGAGCGAAAGCAGATACAGCATTTGGAGGTTCGTCAGCCTGCACGGCCGAACTACCTGCGAGTGCTCCGAAAGAAAATGTCGGCTTTTGTGCCCCAGAGGACTGAGGAGTACTAGCCCCGAAAGATTGAGCGCTGCCACTGCCAAGTGCAAACGCATTCTTTGGCTCAGTCGACTTATTCACATCCCCTGCTCCAAAGACATTTGGTGACCGACTTCCCGAGCCAAACTGGAGAGTCGATTTAGGAGCCTCAACAGGCTTGTCTCCGCTCTCCGCCGTTGAGCTGCTATCTTTGGGAGTAGGAGTAGCACTGAACGACTGGGGGGTAGCATTGCCTCCAAAGTTTGAAAAGGGGTTCGCCGTTGCTGGTGTGAACCCAAGAGGCTTTGGGAACGACCTCCCAGCCTCTGTGCCTGTGACGAATGCCGAGAATGATGACTTTGAAGCTGCACTGTTCGATGCGGCAGACTGTGGCTGAGAAGCAGGGCCGATTGAAGGAATCGAACTCTTCGGAGCGTCCGATTGGGTCGAGGAGCTATTGGACGGACCGAAAGTGAATGTAGAGGGACCGGGCTTTAATGAGTCAGATGAAGGTGCAGGCATATTTGAAAGTGCTGTGGCGGGGAGCGCCTTTGTCGTGAACCCAAAGTTGAACTTGGGCTTCGAAGCTGTAGCCGTGTCGTCAGCTGGAGTAGGAGCAGATGTCGTCGCCGCATTGGCCGCCACCAGAGGAACGGACTTCGAAGATTCAATGGATGTAGGTTTGCTAAACGGCGCCATGAATCCACTATGACTACTACTTGGGGGAGGCACCTGTGATGTCGCATTCGAAGTATTCCCAAATGGAACAGGCGGTGATGGATTGCTCTTCAAATCCCCGGCCTTCTGTTCTGCCGTCATAGCTATCGCGTTTGGCTGAGCAGAACTAGCCGACCCCGTACTCGGAACACCGAAAGCGAAAGGAGCCGTTCCGGCACTCCCTGAAGAGGAACCGAAAGAGAATGGTGGCTTCACGATTGGTGTAGACGAAACAGATGTAGTCGACGATTGAGTCGTCACAGGTGCAGGTGTAAATGAAGACGTTGTGGGCGCATTAGAATGAGCAAACGGTGACTTGCTCCCTTTGGCACCGAAGAACTGCGGAATGGGTGTGATTGAAGTGATGGGTGTCGTGGAAGGGGCAGCAGAGGTAACAGAGGGGGGTGAGAAAGGTGAGAATACAGGCTGGCCACCAGAAGCCGCAGGGATCGCATTCGACTGCTTCACGATAGTGATTGAAGGTGTAATAGTAGAAGCACTGGACAACTCAGAAGGCGTGTTTGTCGCTGATGATTTAACATTGCTGAAAAACGATGGAAGATTTAGTGAGGTGCCTGTACTAGGAGCGTTGAATAAATTCTGGGGCACTGCAAGCTTCTTGTCCTCCGACTTATTGGCCTCTGCAAGCTTCTTCTCCTCAGCAATTCTCATCTCCGCTGCCTTCTTCTCTTCAATCATTCTTCTCTCCTCCAACATCCTTCTCTCCTGTTCTTCGGCCTTCTTTCGGATGCGTGTGATAGCCTCTGCTTCTAAATCTTGTTTTTCCCATTTGGAGTACGACTTGGATGTGCGCAACCCAGGACTCATTTCCAGTGGCTTTGATACTGTTCTACTGTGAAGAGAAGTGACGCGGCGTCCTAAATGTGGAAGCTGAGTTCGTGGAGAAGACGAAATGCGAAGGCTAGGTGACGACGGTACAGATGATCCCAAGGGGCTACCTTTCGGCAGTGAATTATTCCGGGTCGAAGCTGGGGACCACAAAAGCTCTTTGCCTTTTTTATAAACTACGTCCTTGAAGTGAAGATTTAGTGATAAGTTGTATAAATTTAAAGCAAGACGAACATTGCCTGATGGAATAACCTCGTCTGAGGACAAATCTTGCCATGCAAGTTCTTGACGATCTTTCGCTATTCTGAATTCCTCCTCTGTAAGCCACCTCTCCACTAGGGCGACGACATTGACAGATCGATCGGGATGTTCGGAATCCACAGGCTAGAACATCATGAGAATCGGAATAGGTCGCACAGCATTATACGAAGAGGCTTACCATCGTAAATTTAGGACGGCTTTCTTTGACTAACGCCTTGCGAAGCCGCTGGCCATCCTGTGCAACTTTGAACTGAACACCATGAGCTTCCCATTCCTCTCCGACCCGGCGGCCTTTGCAAAGAGGATCCTTGGAAAACTGGCCGTCATCCATCGACAAGTCGCTTTCCGAGGTTGATGAGTGATACTGTCGCCGTCGGGAGGCCTTTCCTTTGCTACGATGATGATCTGCATCACTCTCACTGTCTAAGGAATCAACTTCCCGGCCGCGCTTCTGACCCCGAATAAGCATAGTAGAT
The DNA here is from genome assembly GCA_003314695.1 of Albatrellus sp. MG142. Taxonomy (NCBI): domain Eukaryota; kingdom Fungi; phylum Basidiomycota; class Agaricomycetes; order Russulales; family Albatrellaceae; genus Albatrellus; species Albatrellus sp. MG142. The sequence goes on from QLPM01004560.1 coordinate 9,582, forward strand.
CTTCTTTGACGACGCTTGCGATGCCGGTGCAGCCGTTCTCCGTCCTGTTCGTCACCCAACCATTCGTCATCGACTCCAAAAGTGGAACCTGCCTCCGTCCTATCTCGCTTCTTCCCTCGGCGCACTGGTCTCACATCCAAGGCGTGGTCCACATCCATGTCACCAGTCGATACTTTGCGCGCTCTTTTGTCAATTCGACGACCAGAACTCAAAGCCAAATCGTCCTCTTCATCGGACTCAGCGAGTCGCTTTGCCCTTGCAACGATCCGACGTGAGACATCATCTCGATGGCTGCGCACGTCCCTTTCCTGGCTCTCATCCAATTTGTGCAACCTGATTGGTACAATGAAGTATCAATATGACTTACTGATAATTTTAGCTTACCTCGGGCTTATGCTGGAACAGCCATCCCCGGCGGCGACAGACGACTGTCGGGAGGTACCTATACCGATGTCTATTTGCGGCTTCGACGGACGTTCAACTGGAGAAACTAGGTCTTCATGATTATAATCAAGGCGGGCAGCAGATGATGGGGCGGCGTCACTGACTCAACGTGAGGCTGTTGAAAGACTGCATGAACGGAGACAAATACCTCTGATCAAGTTTTCCCATTGTGCGTCCATTCGCGCGGTTGGAATTAACGTCAGAAAAACGAGGCCCTTCATGAGAAAGAACTAATCAACGAGATACCAGTATTAATTGAGTCATCAATGTAGAATGTAGTCAGATTATCTACCTATAACGTGCGTACGGCTCTGCGCTTCTGGGCCGCTGGACGAGGCTTTCGAGGACAATGCACTTGATAGACCACACGGCAACAATTTCTTCCGAGAATCTTCTTGAACCAGGCGAGCAGCCGCATAGGCCACATTGAATGGACGTTGGTCATAGTCTGGAATACCATAACGCCGCCGCATCGACCTAACATGCAATGTTCGAGATAGTTGTAAATATATAAGATACGAAGACTCACAACTTGTAATGGCGCTCCTTCCACCTTAAGAAGATGGTCCGTCCATGACGGAATACTACCAATGCCAATAAAACAAGTGCGCCTAACGCCGATAGTTTGAAGAAGGACGAAAAAGTGGGATGTCTTGCTGTCCGTCCACGTCCGACAAGAGATGAACTGCCCAGAATGTCCGAAGTGTCGAAGTCCACGGCCATCAGAGACAGGATGGGTAGCGGTTAACGCAGCTTGAGGTCGATGGGTAGGTGCAAGGTGACGCCGCCTTCTGCAGCAAGCGTTACACATGTGTTCATCACGCGTCGCGTCTTGACATTTAAGCGGAGCTCAAACAATTGCCATATAACCGGACGAAACGAGCTTCAGTTGAGTATCACAACTGTCACTGCCCGGTGATGGATGGCGTATTTCATCTTCAGTTCTAACAATCCATTCTGAGATAGTTTATAATCAATACACCCACTCGCTTATGCCTAGGGACAAGGTGGCGTTGCCTTCGTCTCCTTACTAGTGATGTGGAAGAGTATCCATGCTTGGTCCACGCTTGGCTGTCCTTCTGTAAAATATGGGCAATTGGGTACTAAACCATATCATACATTTATATTCCTTATCACCAATGTAGTTCCGCCTGATCAGAAATGTAATGCCTATGACATTATTTCGTATTGTGCTGCAAATTGTGGTTTAATGGTCGTTTTTGGGCGGTTAGCTTGGTGATCATAAATATGTCAGTTTCAGAGTGAGCAGGCAAATGTGGGAAAATCATCGCTTAAGTCCGGTATAAAGCGAGCTCGCCGCTACCCGACCAGTCCTAACTTCTCATTCCATTGAACCACTGCTCTACAACCAGCATCGCAATGGCCACTAAAATCGTTACACTGGATGAGCTTCGTAGCCACACAACCAAGGACAACATCTGGTTACTCATCAACGGTAAGGGTAAGTAAGCAAGGTCATTGTTTATCTGCGTGCGTCTTGACGAGCTAACGCGTACACAGTGTACAATGTCACAAGATTCATAGACGAGGTGATTGTCACCCCCATAAAGCCATTGTAGTAATACAAACACTTCTCTCAGCACCCAGGGGGGGATGAAGTTATGCTAGCTGAGGCCGGTGGGTAATCGCGGTTCTTAACAACTTCGTAAGTGTTAACAAATACCATCTCTTAGGCAAGGATGGAACGGAGGCCTTTGAAGACGTGGGCCACTCCGATGAGGCCCGTGCTCTTCTACCTGCCATGCTCGTTGGGGAGATTGAGAGGAATAGCGTATGCCAGCACATTCGCTAACACTAGTCTTTGTCTAATAGCAACCCGTCTATGAACAGGCACTCAAGAGCAAGAATTACAACTCAAGCGACTCCTCAACTGCTGTGGAGAATGCCGTACAGCAGGGATCTAAGTAGGTTGTTATTGCCCGTGTTCATCGCTAGCACTGACATGTTTCAGTCTTATGTACTTCGTACCTCTTGCGGTGCTGGTCGCTTACTTCGCGTGGCGATTCTATTCAACAGGTGCTGCATAAGCTGTATAATGCTATTTACCCCTGGCTCTTGCTCAGATGTGTTTCACCTTCGCATGACTCACATTTTATTGTCATGCGCCGGCCCACAGTGACGTGGCTGCAAATGTTATGTCTCCGCTACCTACTGGGGATCACTAAATCTTACTAGACTAATTACACACCCTTCACCCACCTAGGTGAAAGTCGCTGTGATGACTTTCTGCGCTCTCCCATAAGGTCATGTATCCTCGAGCCTAACGCAACCCACGTTACTAGTCCTATCGACACCCAATCGAATAAGAACAATCACGTGCACTGGATCTTAGGTAATCTCTGCCACAACGCCATATAATCGCAGTGATGTTCTGAGTCGCATCATAAGATTTGGAAAACTGTGGCTAGTCTTAAGTGCTCCTCATAATGGCGGACAACCAAAATTGATACTATGGCAATAGTCCCTAGTTTTATAGCTCAGCTCTAGTGATATGTGATGCGTAGCTACTACCGTAGGTGGTGTGGCAAGGCCATACCACTAATTTGGAGTAGGAAAATGCAGTACAGAATGTACATAGCCGTTGATGTGCCTCTATTGAGTATTCGACCGTGTGCAGATTCAAACTAAATATTAAGCATCTGAACATATCCTGGTCGGGCTGAAAAGACCACTGTAAGTTACAAAGAGGTGCAATGCGAGATAAAACAGGGGAACTTCGGGCAGTTGCTCAAATGCTGTTAATAATTCTTTCTGTGCATGGCCTTCAAACCACAGTATCAAACATCGTTTGATAACTAAGTTAGATACACCACCAGCGGAAGCTGCAGTGTCGTCGTCATCACGAGAATCCATATGCCAGATGAAAACACTGTAAGTCAATAGAATAATCGAATAGATTCACTTTAACCCAATCCCCATATGCCAGCCTTCTTGACGCCCTCTACTAACGCGTCGACATTGCCTAGCATGTTGCCGAGCAGTTCTTTCTTCTGTTCTGTTGTCCTCGCCCTGTCACTAGAACGTTTGTACAAGTAGCTGCTCCGATACTCGCTAAGCGATTCGTCTGCTGCAGAGCCCTGGGAGTTTGCGTTCGAGTGCCCTATCGGACTAGGATAGCTGTCTTCATCGAACGAAGATGTCTGTGTAAGTTTTGAACTAGGGATATTACGACTACTCTGGCGAGAGTGCCTGACGCCCAGCTTGGTCACCTGCGACTTCTTTGGGGTCGAAGGAACATAGTCAAGATCTCTCTGCAGCATGAGCAGCGAGTGCGAACGGGCCTGGGCATTGTCCGAAATTGTTGGTGAGCGTGGCGGAGTCTTCGGATTTACAGAAGGGGATTCTAGAGGGGCTGTAATTGATGATGTCACTGAAGACACGGAAGATACTGAAGAGTCGAATGACGTTGACGATGAATGGGAAGAGCCAGAGGTATACGAATCATCTGAACCGGATGACGCATCGCGAAGAGCAGCACCCTGCGTTCGACTTTTTGGTGTCGTGTCTGCAATGAAAGGAGATGGTGACAAGGGAACGACTAATTCGTACGAATCAGGTTCGGTGATGGGCTCGCTGTTAGAAGGTACAGTCTCATCGAGGAGATAAAAGTACAAAAATTCAAGGCACTTCATGCTGTAGAACACTTGTCAGGGCCATCATGCTCGACTAGGCTCTAAACATCCACTAACCGCACTTCGCGTGGAGTGTTGGCTCGCTTTAGTATCTTTACAACCACTTGCACACCATTGGCATCTTCAAAAATGCGAAGAGCAGGAGATGAATCAACCAAGACACATAGCAGTGTATCCAACACAGAAGATGCCAAGGGGACAGGCCTCGATATTGACTTGGTTAAGTGCTCTTGATCACTTGTAGTGCCTTGGCCAGAGGTGCCGGCCGCATTCGACGAGTTCGGCGATGGAGTGAGATGACGTGAAACAAGCAGCAGGTCGATCAATACCTGCGGGTCCACTAAATTGATGAATGAAAATACAGACTAAACCAGCTCTTACCTCGAGAGGATACTTTCGGCTAAAGAAAACCTTGGTGGGCTGGTGAGTCAAGGTGATGCCCTGAATGATAGACAGCGCTTGAATCAGGTGGGAAGCCAGAGCAGAAACTTCCGTTTGCCGATCACCTAAATCGAAGGTGAATAACAACCCACAGACACACGGGTTGAGCAGTAAACCCACGGTCCGATAGACCCCTGCTAATGAGCATCTCCATGCGCAATGTTGTCGTTGACACCCATGGAAGAATCCGGGAAGGAACTGCAGAGAGATGGACATGCGACCTGTGGCGCTAGAAAATACATTACTTACCATTGCATTCGAATGTATCCTGTAGTGAGCAGAACAGTTGCAAATCATCGAGGTGGTCAGACGAGAAAGTCTTTGCAATGAGTCGTTCCAGGTCGGAAAGAGCTTCTGTTCTCCGTGTCACAGAGGAGCGGGCGGACGCGAGCTGGAATGACTGGATTAGAGCCATCGGGTGACAGGGTCGGTAACCTACGGCATCCAGCGTATCCTGCAGAAGACCTTGCATTGGAAAATTCGAGTCGCTCATGGGCATTACGAGTAGATAAAACCACTTTGGTTGGAAAGTCGAACGTTGAATTTCTCAGGAGCCAGAACACAACTTGAACACGCTAGCGTAGTGTTGTGGGCGTTTGTTGTGGACTGTGTTTGTAGACTGGAAGCACGACGCCCACACGTGTTGTGCCTGTGGTAAATCAGACGCGTTAAGCCACGTGCATGTGCAAGCTATCCACGCTCTCCCGGCCTCAGCTATCTAGTCGCCAACAGTGTCCATAAGAATTTTGACTCTCTTGACTGGTGCGCAGAAATCCGCAAGAGTAAAATGAGAAAATGGGGCAGTTTAATTAGTGCGTGTGATAGGATTGGGTGTACCGTAGTCGACGAGAATGTTGTAGTGGACAGGAATTGGCCCCAGCGGGCCTTACTGTAAACACCGTAATGGTCACAGCAATATGTTATGAATCGATCATTATACAAAGATATAACCTACAGTACGTGCGGCGCGTGCGATCGCAGCGGCACAAGCGGCACCCCGCAGAAACCCCCCGGCCCGGGAGTTTCCCCACTGAGAGTATAAAGCACTAGGCGACCGTGACAACCTGAGCGACATTCCCCCCTCGTCCTTCTTGTGGACCTTGCAACCGTGGACTCAAGCTCTCGTTCTTGTCCCTCATGGCACCCATCCGTACTGTGAGGCTGTCTATCACTAATAAAAAATATACCCTGCAATTAACTAGATCAGCAATGGACGCGGCTTATCCGCTTCGTAGCCGCGGAGACATCTCAAATCCATGTCGGCCAGCCCGTGGATCCTACTCTCGATAGTGCGTTCGCCTCGTGAGACATCTATTGTGCGCGGACTGACGGCTGCGACAGTTGGTTTGGCAGTTCGTCAGCACAAAGTTGTCAAGGCTCGTGAGATTGTTGGCTCCGCACTGGATCCCGCATCGCAGGTCTCGAATAATGTGCTCACCGTCAAAGAACTATTGGCACCTTTATCGAGAGAACAAATTAGGATAGTGCGATGTTTAGGCTTGAACTATGCCGATCACGCTGTTCGTTCTGTGGTAGCGAAGTTCTGAGGCAGACTAATCCAACATATTGATACAGGTTGAAGCGAAGATGCCGAAACCCGCGTATGCTACTTCGGGATCCCTACACTGTCGCCACTCATTATGTGTTGCAGAGCTCCCATCCTTTTCTACAAGCCTGTAACGTCTGTCATTGGGCCGGGTGCTAACATCATGATTCCAAAGGTTACACAACCCGCCACGAAACACCTCCCAGACTACGAAGTAGAACTTACTATTGTGATTGGTCGACCAGCTAAAGATGTGACGGAAGAGGAGGCGCTGGATTATGTTTTAGGGTATACCTGTGGAAACGACGTACGTGCCGGTACGACCATATACATATTATTCTCACGTGAGCTTTCAGGTATCATTCCGTTTCCACCAGATGAACGTTTCTCAGTGGGGATTTTCTAAAAGCTTCGGTGGGTTGATTATAAGATTTAATCAGAAGCACTGATACATATTCTTCACAGACAATACCACACCTATTGGCCCTTGTCTGGTTTCTGCGTCGGCAGTTCAAGACCCTCAGAATCTCTCTCTGAAGACTACAGTGAACGGCCAAGTATTACAGGATGGCAATACGTCGTACGTAACATCGTTTCAACAATTATTTAATATTCTCACGCCATAATCGTAGAGATCAAATTTTCACTGTCCGGAACACCATTGCGTACCTCTCACAGGGAACTACGCTCGAGCCAGGGACGATAATCATGACAGGCACACCCAAAGGCGTTGGCTTTGTACGGAAGCCGCCAGTCTATCTCAAAGATGGTGACGATGTCCGCGTCTATATTGGGGCGGGAATTGGCACCTTGATCAATTCTGTCAGCGAGGAGAAAGGATTAAACGCCCAAGCCAAGCTGTGAAGTGAATTTGCTTGCCAACGTATAGCAGGCTTTCTTGCCTTTTAGGAGACCCATTGTACATTGTTTAAAATCTGATGCCTCACAACATAAGGGCGTCGTCTGTGTCAATCATTGAAGACCACCAAATACGATGGCTTTAGTGATCATGTAGTCTTCAACCCCATTGCTTCCCTCACGCCCTGCGAAATATTATCAGTGATTCTCAGATGCAGAACCATACCAAAGCCGCTCTCCTTGACACCGCCAAAGGGAGATGCGGCTTGTGAGATTAATCCCACCATGCTAACTTCCAATGCCTCCGCTACTCGCCATACTCTCCTGACGCCTTTGGGCCGAGATTGCGCGTGATCATGGCAGATGGAAAGTCCCAAGGAGTCAAAGCGACGCTGATGATACATAATTAATCACCACTCAAGGCGGGAGCGCTATACTATCAGTGTCGGGGTCTCGCACAATTTGGGCAAAGTCACGAATATCTCAGTAGATGGGCCATGGATTGATGTCGGACTCTTTGTGGTATCTTTCTATATGTCTAAGCCGTCATGGATCATATTTTTATTTTGGGTAAAATCCAGTGAGGCGTGTGGGCGGAACGAATCCGGGATTCACACAGGATTGTCACACGATGTCACATGTGCCGATTCAGTCTCCGCTTCGGCATTTCAGTGGGCACGCTCGATGAAGTTGACCAGATTGAAAGTTTGTTGATCAAATCGCGTCGGTTAAGCCCGTGTCGGAGTTTGAATTCCGATCGTGTCAGTCACGCTCAGTCACCTCCTCACCGTCTGGGGCTCCCAGGTGAACACAAAACAAATGAACTGCCCATTATAGTAAATAATTGGTATAATAAAACATACCCTTTTTTCCCTGGGGAGCCAGATGTATTGGAACATCTTTCAGAGTGGGTCCAACCCACATCTGGCTCAATTACACTCCACATGCAAAATTCTGTACCTCTGTTGCCCCTCTGTTTGTATCTCCAAAAACTGGAATGGAACCTAATGCCATACTAGAATATGGGGCAAAAATAACTAAGAAGAAAGAGGAAAGGTTTGTGCTGTAAAAATGTACTGTGTGAAACTATGTGCTGTGAGCCAGTGGCAGTGATAATAACACACACAACACCTAGGAAGTTACCTCAGAATCCAAGTTCTCCTAGGAAATATATGACACACCGATTGGCTGTTTAACGACGGCATTGCGTATACCAGGATATGGGGATGGAATATGCTCTGCGCGGATGGGGACGGTTAGGTTTGGCAACAGCTCAGCTGATCAGACCTCTTAGGTACATAGAATCCTTGTGTCAAAGAATGCACGCGTCTTGTCTTGTGTGCGTACGCTGTAGCCCACTATCCCGCCCGTCCCTGCCGTCCGTAGCCGCTGCGTGCAGGATGCGAAACGACAAAGCGTGCTCATTTCCCCTGCCCGGTCTCGCACGATCTGTCCACCTCGCTGTCCGTCCCACAGTACACACTGCAGGGTGTGAAACAAACACCAGTGTGTTCGTTTCGCGTGCGGCCGCCGCTTCCTGTCCCTCAGCACCCAGCCCCGCCGCTTTCAACTGTCGCCACCATATCAACCACCGTCACCGCGCACCCTAGTGCCCATCCAGCGTGGTCTCAGCCGACGGTCCTGCGCCGACACGGTGCCGAGTCTACATTCCCTCCATCGCATCCACTACTGTTGTCCGCAGCCGCCCATGCTACCGCCATGCCATCTCACACCCCCACACTCCCTCGCTGCCATGTCACTCATATACCCACACTCCCTTGCAATGCAGTTAACGTGTTGGTCCAGCGCAGGCACATTGGCGCGGTTCTCTGTATGCTCTGTGCCACGCTGCACCGGTGGACAAGTACAAGGTGCAGTGTGGATTGCAGGGCCAAGTTGCCCGACAAGTCCACGCTCGTCGTGACTGCACGGTATATCGAATTTCCCTACATCTCGCATTCGAAGAACTTAGCGGATATCAAGATATCGGCCAGGTGGTGCACTACATCCAGCGCGGCATGGACGGGTCTGGGGTGTCGTGGCTTAGCGCGGCGGACACAGTAAATAGGCCGTACGCCTCTAGTGGCGCGGTGCAGGTGAGGACGGTGAGCACGCGCTGCTCACATGACCAAGGTGAAGTATACGGCAACGTTCACACACCTGCAGTCTGAAGCTGTCGCTAGGTCGCCGTCTGCGTGACACGACTGAGCCACAGCGACCATGACAGTATTAGGGCCCTCACTTTCCCTCCTCTGCCTGCCCTCGCTACGCGATGGCACCAGCCGTCCATGCCCCACAACCTCCTTACCGCCCGTGCCCCTACGTACGCCACTCACCGCCTTCATCGCACTGCACACATTCTACATCTACTCCACCCTCTCGTGTGCCTCCAGAACCTCTTCTCTACGCTGCGCCTGCCTCATATCTGCGCCCGTCCATGGTCCTTGCCGCTGCACCTGACCCGCGTGTCATGCTCTCTCCCTTCCTTAACGCCTTCTTCGCGCGCCTCGCCCCTTTTGACACCCGCGTCATGCTCTTCCGGTGCGCTTCCACCCTCCTCGCCTGCTGATGCCCCGCCAGCTTCGACCAGCACACCGTGCAGACGTGCGAACGCTGCACGCGGCCATGCTGCCCGCGTTCGCATACGTGCGCTTGGCATCACGATGATGCGCGGCAGCGTCGCACTCGCTGTCATAGCTTGCGCCGCGCTGTTGGGGGCACACTGGCTATATGCCTAACCCATCACGTTGAGCTGCGAGAGCCTAGAGGCCCATGGTGCGATCCCGCTCCCTCCCCTTACCACCCACACACCCACACTCACAGTGGCACGACCGCATGTGGACCTTGTGCCACGCACTCTTCATTACCCTCCCGCCTGTGCAGCACCTCCTCCCTCCTACACAGCACGGTGTCCCGCCCACCCAAATAATTCCCTTTTTCGGAAGCGGGCTAAAATTGCATTTTTGCATTTTCCCGTGCAATAATATTCCCTTTTGCGGAAGCGGGCCAAAATTGCATTTCTCACTAGCAACGCACATGGTTCCCACGGTCTCAAGTAATAGTTTGCCGGCAGATTGGTGGCTTTCCAAAATGGTCTTCGACGTGAAAACTTCTAAGTCCCTCATCCCCCGTCATCATTGCAGCCAGGGCTGCCAGGCAGTGGCCCGTACATTTATGTCTGTGTAGCATAGCATTTTGAGGTTAAGGACATTCAATAATAAATACGAATGACTTAGAAAGGAACATAATAAGTACATAGGGAAGGAATGAATTCAGAATTGGAAACATGGGTGCTAGTTTGACTCAGATTTTCCAAGTCCGAATGGCTCCTACGCAGGTGGCATCACACACCAAAATACCTGACCCCAGCATCGATCCAATACCACCCAGCAGCACAGTCAAACGGGTCCAGAACTAACTGCTGTATCATTTCTGTATGTTGTATTCTTGATACAGATCTTAGAATTGCCATGGTTTGACCTGCTAATTTTAGCCCGCTTCCGAAAAAGGGAATCCTTTGGGTGGGCTGTATTTCCCGGTGTCCCTGCCGCCCAACGCGCATGCACAGCTGCTGCGCCTGGCGCGGGCTGCGGCGTAGTGCGGGCAACACCTCCCTGACAAACTCGCTTCAGTGACATGGCACGCCGTGTCACGCTCGTGCAGCGCCCCTCTCGCGCATTCCCCTATTGCAGCCACCGCCAGGGCCGCTTCATCAAGATGAATGCGTGTCCTCGCACGACCAGCCGTTTGCGCCCTCCCCGACATATCAAATCTCTCACCTAACAGGCACGGCGGCCTCCGCTGCCACAGTCAAGCCTACACACCTGTCCTCGCACAGTGCTGCATCTGCTTCCACCCCTACCTCTACTCTGCCCCCCACACCGATGCCCTGTCAAGCCTACGCACCCACCATCCCCCCCAGCTTTCTGTGCACTCACCCTGCATGGCCACTATGTTGCATGAACTGATTTTAAGTTGACTTCTGATAGACGCTGTGTCTTCAATTGTGTATATTATTGGACTGCCACAATTGTACATGCAGAGTAAAGGTTAATTAGAGATAGTGTGTGCCCGTGGCGTCTTGGAGATGGGCTCAGAGGCAGGGACACCAGTAAAGGTATGTTAATGACATAATGTGCCATGGCGAGCACGGCTCCTCGTGGTTTTGTAGCCCGGTTCGAATGGACATATCTGGTTGAGTCCGTCAGTGCCGTTCCGGGACGCACTGGTCAGTGTCCTGAAGGTGGTGTGCCTACGGCAGCAGGCTGCGGCGATGGCGACAAGATAAATGACGGAACATATGTGCTCGTCTCGGTGCGTATGGGCCATTGTGAGGCCATCGGAGAGGGGAAAAGTGAGAAATTGAGCTTGTAGGCATGACACGGTAGCGGTAGAAAGAAAGCGTGGGCATCTGAAGTGACACGGCAGCGGAGGTGGTCACAGTGGGTGGGTGAAAGGGTGGACACGTAGTCTTGACACCACATCGATACAGGAGGTATCAGCGGCAGCGGAGGCCATGCTGGGTGAAGGCCAGGGTGATATAGGCTTCAGGTGGCGGTGGTGACAGCGGGCTGCAGTGGGTGGCATGTAGGCTTGGTGGCCATTCTGGGTTGGGTGGTGGCGGCGGCGGCCTTGGCCACGCTGGGTGGGTGCACAGATGGTTGGGAGGGTGGACGCGTAGGTACGACACGGTGGGTGGAAGCGGAGGCAGCCGAGGCCTCACGCACGTATGCGAGCGCAGGTCGCGTGGCCGCGTGCACGGCGCACTGGTCGATACTGGCGGCGGGACGGGGAGGGGACACAACGGGTAAGCATGGCGCGGGTGTTGAAGGGGGCGAGTCGCAGGAGGAGGGCGTTGAGAAAGAGGGGGGAGCATGACACGCGGGTCAGGGGCAGTGGCGAGGGAGGACTACAGCTACAACGAGTGAAGTCACATGACAAGTGGTCACGCATCACGGGGCGCAGAAGTCGCGGACGACTTTGTACTTTCCCCCCTGCGGGTTGCGCGTCTGCCACATATAAACAGATTTCTTTCGTCCACCATCTGCCTTCATACTTTCTCTGGAAGGCAGTTTAAACCATGGACGGTTCTTCTTCGGTGTGGACGAGCGCCGACATCGAGATGCGGGCTGCTCGTGTGGCAGATCCTGGCGTCGGTATGTTTATGACTTGACAGTGTTGACTTCTAGAGATAGACTAACTCCGTTTAAAGACTTAAGGACAAAGCAATCTACTGCTTGCGATCTTCGCGAGATGATAGACACCGTGCGCGATGCAGAGGCCGCTCGCGCGTTCCCGCACATGATTCCTGTTTTAATGGAGATCCTGCGCTCAACTGAAGTGGCGTTTCACAAAGATGCCCCCGAATATCAGTTTCGCCGTGTCCTTCTCGAAATTCTTCATCGTATAACCACCTCCGAAGGATCTCGTTCACAAGCAATCACTCTTCTCAATGGCATGCTGTACCTACTTCGTCACGATAACGAAGAAAATGGTGTCACCTGCTGCAAAACCATCATGGACATCACTCGTACCTTTCGTTTGTTATCAGAAGATCTAGTCTCGGAGTTCATGGCAATTATTCAAGAGGTGTTTCAGAACGTAAAGGGACTTGTTGTTGACCTTCTTTCCGAGGATTCAGCCCCACTTGATCCAAATATCGTCTTACCCAGTATGAGGAGCTTCAAGGTCTTGGCCGAAATGGGCATGGTCATCGTTACATTCTCACAAATTCAGCGTCAATTTGTTGCGCCACACGTGCAGTCGACTTTGCCTTTGAACCTCGAGGTCTTAGCCTTGGAAGCCCCTGCGCAAAAGAAGGCTCGTGAGGACTTCGAAGCAATGGGCGGCCATTGGGCTGGCATGGCAGATACTATACGGAATCCTCAAGCATACGCCGATTTTATCAACGCACAGATTAAGGTGAGGGTGTCTGCCGCTATATATCACACTCTTTTCGAGTTAAGGTCGATATTACTTTTCAGATGGTATCGTTCCTGGCTTATATTCTTCGAGGCCTCGGAGAACAGTATGAATCTTATGGGGATACACTTTTGCTTTCATCTCTACGGTTGCTGCAAGACATTCCGGCAAATGCCATTGCTGCTAGACGAGTGAGACATCATCAATTTCGTTTGGAATCTACAATCTGATTCTGTCAAAGGATTTCTTGATCGTCTTCAGGCATCTCATAGGCACACCTTACAGGCGGGCATTACTTGGGCAGATAGACAAGCTATTTGATGAGACGGTTTTGCTGGGGACGGGTGCAGGTAGCAAGGAAATGCTGCGGTCAGTGTTTACAGCCTGCTAATGCGCAAATCGTCATCTTGGTGTTTTCTCTCTAATGTTGATGTTTTGTCGGTCATTTCTTTACTCATCAACCCATTAGGTCCACCGCATTTGCCGCTGTGGCTGACCTTGTTCATCATCTAAGAAATGACCTTTCGACGCGACAGCTGGCGCAGGTCATCAATGTCTTTTCGCGACTCATGCATAACTATTGTCTACCTAACAGCGTGCATACACTTTCCGCCAAAATGATGTTCAACCTAGTCGAGACTGTAGCCGCAAAAGACACTCCTCAGGGTACAGCTAGGTTGGTGACGACGCTGCTGGAAACATGTGTACAAAAGCTTGGGTCCGTTACTGACGTTTTAGATGAGATCAACGAGCGCTTCGAGAGAATAAAGAATAACGAGCCAGAGAACGGAAGAATCTACTTAGTCGAGAAGGCTCGACCAGTAGCATACGCTAATTACGCGGTTGAAAAACCTGATGAGGTTCTTGCTGGTGAGTGTCTGGTTTTATCCTACATCTTGCGCAATTTTTATTTCTCTATAGAAACCAAGCTCCTGTTCCGCACATTTATCCACGGTTTTCGAGCCTGTCTTGGCTGTCTCAAGAAAATTGAAGCACCCGTACCCGACGGGACTCTCATTCTTCAGCTTTTCGAGGGATGCATTCGATGCATGGATCTTTATGACTCCGATTCTCGGGACGCAACTGAGGCTATGGATTGGTTTGCTGGTGCTTTGCTTGAAGTCAACCTACATGTGCTTCAAGAAGTCTGGACTCAAAAGATAGGGTTTTTCTTTGAATCTGCACAGAAGCGTCCTGGTTTGCTCCACATATGCCAGATTCTTTTCAGCCGAGAACCCTCCTCGCCCACTCTTGTTGCCATCGTCCTTCGCCATCTCATCAGCAATCTACAGCAACTTGGCGAGTATGACGATCAAACCGCCGTAGTGACGATTCGATTATTCAAGCTTGCATTTGGGGCGGTGACACTATACCCTCAGCTTAACGAGCCTATTCTTGCATCGTATCTCTCGAAGCTAATCATGGACTGCTTCCCCTTAGCGGCCAAAGCCTCGAAACCGACCAATTATTATCACTTGCTAAGAGGTCTCTTTCGTGCCATCGGAGGAGGCGGAGGGCGATTTGAGCTGCTTTACAAAGAAGTTCTTCCTCTTCTTCCGGAGATGCTCGACAACCTCAATCGCCAACTCCTTCTATCCGAGGGTTATAGTCGTGACATGATTGTGGAATTATGTCTCACAGTACCTTTACGGTTGACACACCTCTTGCCCCATCTATCCTACCTTATGAAGCCGTTGGCTTTGGCTCTTCGAGGAGGACCAGAACTCGTCGCACAAGGCTTACGTACGCTGGAGCTCTGCATTGATAATTTGACTCCAGACTTCCTTGACCCAACTCTCAACACTGTTCTCAGAGAGTTGATGGAAGCTCTTCAAAGTCATCTAAAACCTTTGCCAGCAAATCACCACCACGCCCACACCACACTGAGGATATTGGGCAAACTTGGAGGCCGAAACCGACGGTTGTTGGATAAGGAACCCGAGCTGAAATATCACCATTACTCAGATCTAGCTCAAGTAATGGTATCTTTCGGTGCGAGCTACGAAGGATTAGACGTTGGTCCTATGACTGCTTTGGCGTCACGCGTTCTAAAGAGGCCACCCACGGCCTATCGAGTCTCCGCTTACAATTACCTCGAGAATGTTGTGACTGTGCTATTACATGATGTAGGTAACCCTGATTTATTCCTTGGACTCATTCATTGACGTGTCACATTACTTAGGGCTTGCATGGGCGTGAACGTGAACAAGTCTTTACGCAGGCTTTAGAATCAGTGTTTGATTCTATCCACCTGACCGAGGTCCAAGAGCAGGCTGAAGAATACATCCGGCAGCTATCTCGTTCCATTTTCAACATGGAGCTCCGAAGGGGCTTAAGCCAGGATTCTACATCGCGACGGTATCCTAGTCCATTATTCGCGTCATATCTGGATGCACTAGCTCATGGCCTCTCTCGGGAAAGTGCTGAAGAAGCCACAAAGTCAAGAGAATTCGTGAATTCTTTGGTTCAAGATCTTATCAGCCGGGTTAGCGACTTCTCAGTCCAAGATATCATCACAACCCTTCATCTGTTCGCCAGTCGGTTCAGCGTCCTATGCCTAGATGAATCTTGGGTACATAAGAAAGCCGGATGTAGTGGGATTAAGTTAATTCTTGATATCCCCGATTTTGGTGTCAGATGGATACACGACCGCGAAGTCGATCTCGTCCGGACTTTGTTACGTGTCCTCAAGGATATGCCTCATGACCTGCCTCGCGACGTTACAGACGTCCTTACTATCTTGACTCGCGTTTTGCGTTTGAGCAATAGTGATATGTCTGTCTCCGGCGATAATGCAACCAATGTTCGGAACAAGATCATTCAGCTCATTGGGATCTTCTTCGCAGAATTGTCAAGTTCCAATGCAATAGTACGCCAAGCAGCGGAGACTTGCATCACTCTTCTGTCTGAACTCAGCGGGAAACATATTGTGGAATTGCTTATGCCTCACCGTGACCGTATGCTCACAGCGATTTACACCAAACCTCTCCGAGCTCTTCCATTCCCGATACAGATCGGGATGATCGAGGCAATGCGTTACTGTGTCAGTCTTGAGCCCCCACTTCCGGAGCTCAACGACGAGCTTCTTCGTTTATTGCATGAGGCCTTAGCGCTGGCGGATGCCGAAGACATCGCTCTGGTTGGACGGGGTAATGCACGACAAAGCAGTATAGACATCATCAAGCTACGGGTGGCATCAATTCGGCTTTTGACAGCCTCAATGCCTATGACGGATTTCTTTTCCAAGCAACCCCAGACACGTCAGAGGTTTGTATATACGATGCACTTCACTTCTTCAAACAGCTGACCTCGACTACTTAGGGTAACGAGTGTTTACTTCAAATCGCTTTATTCACTGGCAGCAGAGGTTAAGGAGGTTGCACATGAAGGGCTTCGCATGGTTTTAACTCACCAAAGCCGACTGCCAAAGGAGTTACTTCAGACTGGGTTACGACCAATCCTTATGAACCTAGCCGATCCCAAACGTCTATCAGTCCCTGGTTTGGAAGGGCTAGCTCGTTTGTTAGAACTTCTCACGAATTATTTCAAGGTGGAGATTGGCCACAAGTTACTTGATCATTTCCGCATTGTAGCCGACCCCCAGATGCTTCAGGCTTCGGCTAGGTTGCCTCTTTCAGACCATGAGGGTATCATGAAGCTGGTCCGATTGGCTAATATCTTTCACCTACTTCCGTCGGCTGCGAACATTTTCCTGGAGAACCTCGTCAATGCTATTGTTCAGACAGAGGCGCAGATGCACTTTTCGGGCCCAAGCCCATTTTCAGAGCCGCTGGCGAGGTATCTAGACCGCTATCCCGTCGATGCCATAGATTTCTTCATGAAGCATCTCCTATTTCCACGACATATCCGGACATTACGGAGTATTCTGCAGGCTCGACTGTCGCCGAACTTGCAGAGGGAACTAGAGTCTCGAACGTCCTTCATTGCTAATCAGTGCCTCTCCACAAACAATTCAGCATTGGTGATGTCTGGATTAATGCTTTGTTTGGACCTTGCAGAGCTCAACTCTACGTGGATTATGGACAATTCCTATGTGGTCGACGCATTACTTGGAGTTTGGCGCTCTGAAGTACCACCACCTGACGAGGACGCTGCCGCGATATCCTCTGCTGTCCAACGGCACACTGTCATTCTGTCACTGTTCAAGAAGGTTCTTCAGTCATTGCCACGTGTCGATATCTTATTTGATATCACCACGATCTATAGTCGCAATTTACCAATGGATCTTGTTCACCTTACAAGATTTCTGTACTCAACAGTGGCATTCAGTGAGGACACCTTTTACCAGCGCAGTGTACTTTTCAGGTTCCTTTCGTGGTTTACGGACACATCATTCAGCTGGTCTCATAAGACACATTTTATCCGCACCATCATCACCCCGACTCTTGTGTCCTGCGCTAAATCGTCATCGAAGGAAGCCCTTTTAGATCAAGACATTATAAACCAGTTCCATCACCGTATTTGGCAACCCATGCTCGAGAGTCGTACATTTGCCGATGCCGATGATATTTTCAACATTGAGCTCCTGCATTTGACGACTGTCATGGTCCAGTACTATCCCGATCTACTTGAAGACACAAGGAAAGACATCATCAAGTGCGCTTGGCATTACATTTCCAGTGAAGATGCTGTTGTCAAGCAGGTTGCGTATCTGTTGGCTGCTCGCTTCTTCGACACCTTCCAGACTCCTCAGAAGTTCATCCTTGGCGCATGGACTGGCCTACTTAGACCGCCTCATCACGAGGGCAGAACGCTCGCTCGTCAAGCCCTTGATATCCTAGCCCCTGCTTTACCTCGGTCAAACACGGAAGAAGCTGGCCGTTTAAATTGGGCAAAGACCACTAGGCGACTGCTTTCTGAAGAAACCAACGGCCTTTCCCAAACCATAACTATCTTCCAGCTTATTGTCCGTCAGCCTCAGCTATTCTATCCTGTTCGGGAACTCTATGTACCAATCATGATCAACTCATTGCCAAAGCTCGGTTTGCACGCAGCAGCCTCTGGGGAGTCTCGCCTTCTATCCATCGATATTATGCAGACAGTTTTCGACTGGGAGCAAAAGGCAGTAGAGAACCGTGGCGCTACTAGTCAGACTTGGTTCACGCCCTCAAACTTCCGTGAAAACGTCGTCACGTATCTGATTCGGCTTTCCACTGCTACTCACGATGTTCAATCACGCGGCGTCCTTATCTCTCGTGCCCTTAACCTCCTCAAGGACATTGTCAGCTCGACTGGTTGGAGTGATATTACCGTGAAGATGAACTACTTCTCCCGCTTCCTTGATCAGGTGAGCTCTCATGTGAACACGGTGAAAATTTTGTACTGAATACACTTCACACTTGTGTTGGTGTAGACGGAGCTTAATAACGAGGCATCCATCACTCAAGCCTTGGGCGCTGCCAGGGTCCTCAAAATTGTAGCCACTCGGAGGAACGAAGCCTGGTTCTCTGAGAATGCGAACATCCTCCAGAGACTAGTGCGGAAAGGAATGTTGGCCGATGACGAAGCCCTTCAGGACTATCTTCACCCAGTCTTTGATATATTAATTCGACATTACCCTTTGCCCAAAGAGGACGAAGACCAACAGAGTGATATGTTAGACTTCCACAGTTTCGTGTACTCGGCGGTCGGCGACGGTCTACGAAATGCAACAACCTTGCGCGGTACTCTGTTGATGCTAGAATCAGTCGCTACGGTTACACCAGAGAGGATCGAGCCGTTCTGCGTCTCGCTAATGAAGGTCCTTACCAAGTTGGCCAAGGACCACATCCAGGCGCAACCGCAGTCTAGCGGCTTCGAAACCAGTGTTCCCCTCTTGAAGTTGATTATCAATATCTGTCAAATATCTGGTGCATTCCTAGGCGACCAGCGCAAAGTTTTCATAGGCTCTCTCGTTACCTTGGTGGAGAAATCCAAGAGTGTATCAATCTGCGACTATATTCTGAAAATGGTCCGAGAGTGGGCCATGAAAAGACAAGAGCCCTATCCAACCATGAAGGAAAAGGCTGGAATACTCCAGAAAATGGTCGCGTTCGAAACTCGAGGCGATGCTCTGTTCCATGATTATTTGCAACTCATCTATGATATCTACACGGAGCCGTCGTTACGTCGTAGCGATTTGACCACCAAACTGGAACAGTCTTTCCTGTTGGGATGTCGCGCCCGCGATCAGTCGCTGAGGCAAAATTTCATTGATCTGCTGGATAACAGTGTCCCTAGAAGTTTGTTCAGTCGACTTTCCTATATACTCAGTGTTCAGAGCTGGGAGGCACTAGCCGAGGTAAATTGGATCTACCTCGCTCTCCATCTACTCCTCGGAAGCGTGGAGGGCGATGCTCCCTTGGTCATGGAACGTAGAACTTCTTCATCCACTTTTCCCTCCCCATGGTCTCTACCTCAGCGTCGCATTCAAGATCTTATCCGCCCTATGCAACATTTACTCTTCCTGGACCCCAATGTTGCTCATGATACCTGGGTCTCCATCTTTCCAGCCGCATGGGCATCGCTGTCCCGCAGAGAACATATCGAGGTTACTCACCATACGATTTCACTTCTTACCAAGGACTATCACATCAAACAGGCCGACATGCGCCCCAACGTTGTGCAGACGATATTGGCAGCTGTGAACGCGTGTTCACCGCCAATGACTCTCCCTCCTCACCTCGTCAAGTACTTAGCAAAGAGCTTCTGCGCCTGGCATGCTGGTTTCGAAATACTACAATCAATGAATCGTAGTCTTGAGGACGAGACTTCTATCCGTGACACTGTCTTCGACTCTTTGGCCGAGCTATATGCAGAATTAGCAGAAGACGATCTTTTCCATGGCATATGGCGCCGACGTTGCTTGCATCAGGAGACAAACCTTGCCATTTCGTTCGAGCAAAATGGCATGTGGGAGCAAGCGGCCGCAACGTACGAGAGCGCACAGGTCAGATCTCGGAATAGCGCACTTCCATTCGCAGAGCAAGAATGTTGCTTATGGGAAGACCATTGGGTTTTAGCCGCAGAAAAGCTTCAGCACTGGGATCTTCTCTACGATCTTGCTCGCACTGATGGGAACCAGGAACTCATGCTAGAGAGCGCTTGGAGGATTAAGGATTGGGCAGAAAACCGCGATGCTCTCGAGGAACAAATTAATTCCCTCCCTGTTGTCGCTACCCCCCGCCGCCTGGTCTTCGAGGCATTCATTGCTCTCCTCAAAGTCCCGGCAGCTTTGGATAAGAATACAGAGTTCACAAAGATCCTTGAAGATGCCATGCAGTTATCGCTTCGAAAATGGATTGCGCTGCCCTTCCATCTCTCTCCTGCTCATATTCCATTATTGCAACACTTCCAACAATTTGTGGAATTACAAGAAGCTGTTCAAATATTTGGATCATTGTCGAATACCAATGCGCAAAATCTTGAGAAAAAGTCGTCGGATCTGAAGATGGTCCTTCAAGCCTGGCGTGAGCGCCTCCCGAACCAAAGCGATGATATCAGTATATGGAGTGATCTGGTGGCCTGGAGACAGAACGTCTTCAATGCTATTAACAAGGCCTATGTTCCTTTAATCAACGGCGGAACCCAGGCAGGCGCTACTGCAAGCAATACGAACACATATGGCTATCGTGGTTATCATGAGACGGCCTGGATCATCAATCGGTTCGCCCATGTTGCTCGGAAACACGACCTTTTGGCTGTCTGCTTCGATCTTTTGGCTAAAATCTACACTCTACCCAACATCGAGATTTCTGAGGCATTTCTCAAGCTTCGCGAGCAAGCCCGTTGTCACTATCAGAAGCCCACTGATTTACAGGCCGGTTTGGATGTTATCAACAATACCAACCTTCTGTACTTCTCACTGGCTCAGAAGGCGGAGTTTCACACATTGAAGGGAATGTTCCACGCACGCTTTGGCCGCACCGATGAAGCCAACGCAGCTTTCAGTCAAGCAGTCCAGTTGGACATGGCTCAAGCGAAGTCATGGGCCGAATGGGGGCGTTTCAATGATCGAATGTTCAAGGAAGTACCTAGCGATATGACCCATGCCGCAAGTGCCGTTAGCTGCTATCTTCAGGCGGCGGGCTTGTATAAGAACGGGAAGAGTCGTCCTCTTCTTACCCGCGTCTTGTGGTTACTGAGTGTAGATGACGGATCGTTCACAATATCTCGCGCATTCGATACATACAAAGGCGAAGCGGCATTCTGGTATTGGATCACACTCATACCTCAACTCTGCTTGTCCGTCTCTCAACGTGAAGTCAAGCAGGCTAGATACATCTTGCTGAACTTGGCGAAGCTATTTCCTCAGGTGCGCTGGTTATTCATATTGCGTTCATACCCTTACTGACAGGCCTTCACCCTTCAGGCACTGTTTTTCCAGTTGCGTACGACAAGAGAAGACATGGCGTTCATTAAAAAGCAAGCTGCAGCGTTCGCTGCGGCCAGAGCGATGAATGTGAACCGTACTCCCATACCTTCTCAGGGCAACACAGTGTTATTGCAAAAACGCGTCGATAGTACAACACAGGAAACCTCTGCCAACTCAGGTACCATGAGCAACGACACAGCAGGATCAGATAGCGTTTTGCGATCTAATGCCGAGAGTGGCCACATTCCCGTGCCTCCCGATGGTCAAAAACTTACCTCTCCAGCCTCCGACTCCTCGTATCCCATACGCCAGTCCTGGGAGTATGTTGAAGAAGTTGTGCAAATACTAAAAACAGCTTTCCCTCTACTTATCCTAAGCATGGAGACGATGGTCGACCAGATCAATCAACGCTTCAAAGCTACGCCAGAAGAAGAGATTTATCGCCTTACTTGTATGCTCTTACAGGATGCAATGCAGGTAAGCAGAAATTTATGACGTTTGATGTTAGGTTGAAACTAAGCCCCTCATTGTTGCTAGCAATACACACTTCGCATCAACTCTGTAGATGATGACGGCCAGTTGAATTCGTCAACCGTGAGCAACGTTGCCCGCATGGCAGCAAACCTTTCTGGTCAAGCTCGTGTACGTATTTTACTTCTTGTCCCGGATTGTGATACTGAAGCATCCGTAAATCAACAGAAAGATTACGAAGAGGATTTCATCAAAAGCAAGCCCTCTCACAATGAGTACATCCGCAGACTTCAGCAATGGCGTGACCGATACGAGAAGCACTTGGACTCGCGACCTCGAATTCAGCCTCTGGACCTTCTTAGCCACTATCTTTCTGAGTTCCAATACGGCAAGTTTGACGATATCGAGGTTCCTGGTCAATATACAGAGGTTTATTCACCATCTCTTTGTTCAAATGATGGCGTGTTGACTATCAGTCAGGATAAGGACAGCAATCAAACGTTCGCGAAGATTGTCAAGTTTGGGTCAAAATTCGAGAATTGTCGTTCACACGGCTATTGTTGGCGGCGCTTCACGATCCATGGCTCTGACAATTCTCCCGTTTCGTTTGCTGTTCAGTTGCCTTCGGGTCGTCATACTCGGCGTGAAGAGAGGGTCATGCAAGTATTCCGCACCTTTAATGGGTAGGCGTCGTTCTGTCGTTCTGCTTACTTTGCTAAGATCTTTTCTAGAGTGCTAGGCCGTAATAAGGAGTGCAGAAAACGAAACCTCACTTTCCATATTCCTATTGCTATATCTTGCAGCCCCAACCTTCGCTTGCTACAAAATGACTCCTCTTATGTAACTTTCATGGACATCTATGAACAACATTGTGAAAGGATCGGGATTGCAAGAGAGGATCCAACGCTGGTACCTGGAGAAAAGGTCAAAACAGTTCTGCGGGAGTACAAACAGGAGAAAGACAGAATGGTGAGTTGTTGTCTTGAGACCTTCTTGTACGATGCTAACCCTGGCAAAGCCGACCAAGACGGAGTATTTTACACTAAAAAAAGACATCCTTGATGATGTCATGACCCATCTAATCCCGGATTCAGTTATGAGCCACGTATGTTCAGGATAAGCTTGCTCTATCAATAACTCACGCAACTCCCCAGTACATGATTCGTACCATGGATGGTCCCAGTGAACTGTGGCGAATGCGGAAGCAGTTCGCGCTTCAGATTGCAGCCACCAGTTTCATGACATTTGTACTCTGCCTCACGAGTCGTCTGCCCTCCCGGTTCCATTTGTCTCGATCCACTGGGTTAATCGCAATGAGTGAACTGCTACCAGGTAAACACTCTTTTTGTCGGAACTCTTGAGTGAATACTGAAGAATCATCAGGAGTTGCCAACCACGCACCCATCTTTGCATCAAATGACATTGTTCCTTTCCGCCTGACCCCTAATATGCAACATTTTCTGGGACCAATCCACATGGAAGGCATCTTGCCGACAAGCATGATGGCAATGGGTCGTAGTCTGACTGAACCTCAGGTACTGTTGGACAGAATATACGCCTTAATTCCCACTAACTTCATGTTTTACTTGCTTAGTTTGATCTAGAACAACAGCTATGTTTGTTCTCCCGCGATGAAGTCATGACTTGGCTCCATGGCCGTGGCAAGCCATGGACATTTGACTTAGCTTTCCGGCAAAACGTTGCCCTAAATACTGAAGGCGTGGTAAAACGCGCGGAGACAATGTCTTGTAAGATTGAGCGGGAGCAGGTTGGTACTCTACTTTCACAAAAAGGCGAAAAGCTCATGAAGACGTGTACAGCCGTTGCCGCATATCAACGATCCAAATCCAGGTCCAGACCGAGGTCCCGTAGTCAAGACAGTTATCAGCTTAATGGCGACAGCAACGGATCCAATCAGCTTAATGAAGCAGACCGAGATATACTACCCTTGGTTCTAATTCGCATTGTTCGACATTCGGGCCACTCCTTGTGTGTACTTTAGTCAGACTGTATCCCTATTGCTAGAAACTTCTGCTCAAATCAACTGCATTCATCGTAAGCGAGTCACTATATTGTCAACGAAGACCCCCTCGGATGAATCCTTCAGTCTGACGAAAGCTATTGATCTGAGCTTCGCTCTCCAGCATCATCTGCAGAAAGAACATGAATGAAAAGTGACCGGCAGGAAAGGGAGAAGCAAACCTCTTCAGCCATATTATAGATATCTGACTTCGGCCTATTGTACATCATCGAATTAGCAAACATAAGATACACATCTCTCTGAAACTCTGCTGAATTAGATATAGCGCCATCTTTGATTCGTATTTTGATTGTTTTTAGATCCATGGGCCGCTTCACAATCTCGTGGTAATCTGGTGCTTCAGAATTCTTGATAGGGTTGTGGAATATATTGCCATTCCGATGTTGAGAAATTTGCGAGTGCAACATGATAATGACGCTCTGGAACTTTTTCGCGGATTGGCTAGTTTCATTTGGTGCACGTAGCGGTCGACGTCGCGAAGAACCTGTACTCAATGCTGGCAATAATGAGCGACTCAGAATGCCGCCTAGATGAATGCTTACCAAGATCTTCTTCTTCCACAGGCTGAGATTCCTCTCGTAGTTTTTTCTTCTCTCTTTGAGAATCGGACAGCACACTGTCGACTTCAGAAGCTTTTCGTTTGACTGACTCCTCGTCAGCTCAACAATTTGTGAGAGAAAACTAATGACTGACAGCCTTTGCGCGATGAACTCGTGTCATAAGGAGACTCCGAGGCTTCATGATAAGAATCCGGTATGGGAGCTGTGACCTCAGTGTCTGCTTGACTTGACTGAAATTCTTTCTGATCTACTTCATGGTCATGTTGAATGGGAGCATCGTTGACTGAACGATAGAAATGGTTCGTGTTTATCTCATCATTTGCTGAGTGCCACTTACCGCTGTCAGAGAATGTATGCATGTCATTAGAGGCATGTTCGTAGACACGTTCTGTAGTCGGTTCGAGATTGGGAGTGTTCACGTTGTCCTCGTGGTCTGCCCCAACAACAGACATGTCTCGTGAAGCGTTAGAGAGGTTTGCTTCAGATACAACCCCGTCAATTGGGGCAACATGCTCGATAGCCGGTGGGGATGACGGTGACGGTTCGGCGTCACTAGGCAGTTGTCCCGCTTGTTGTACAGTAGTCGACTCCTCCACAGTAGGTGGGGGTGGTCGCAACTGGCATATATTAGTCGGTGATTCGACGCGAACTTATAGAATCGATATGATACCTGCGACGGGACTATAGAGGGTGTAGTCTCTGAAATTCCTGTGAGTTCCGACTCCGCTACCTCTTCGATTTCAGTTTGCGGAACGATGACCTGAACATGATGCTGCAAAGGAGTTAACTACCATGGAACAAAGACAAGCCGAAGACTTACATCGTCTACACTCCCTTCTAGTGGTCTTGAGCTAGTGGAGTCAAGTCCCAACTTCGCTTTAATCTGGTCGTCCCATTGTCCAGATCGAATCGCGTCCATCTCAGCAAAAATAGTCCTGAGAAACACCACGATCAGTGTTCGCAGAGCAACTGTCAGACCTTCACCCACTGGAATTGTTTTTCCTCCTCAGCTATCAATGTGTGAAGTTCCGAGAGCCTAATGGTGTACCATTTGCGAGCCAGCTGGTGGCTTCGACCGTCTGCTGTAAATTTAGGATGGTGATGGCAAAATATGAAACAAGTGTACCTTGTGGTGGTCTCTCATCTAATTCTGTGCTGGAGATGGGAGGCTAAGCGCGACCTTCCGTTATACAGAATGTGCTAGTCCCTCACGTGTCCAAGCCAGCCTCGTTCAGTAGAGCCGTGTACAGCGTTTTGCATGACTGTGAGGAGTTAACATGAACATGTACTTCCAGAAAGGTATAACGAGTGTAACCTGACTTCGGGTGAAAAACGGTGTTTTGGGGATGAAGTCAATGCATGTTTGGACATCGTCTCCGAAACGTCAGACCAATCCGAACAGCCTAACTCGTGTACCGCTTGCGCAAGAATCAAGCATTCGATTGTGCTGAAATCAGCGGGTGCGGCGGCAACCTCACGTTGTGAACGAATGGCAGAAGCCATGTAGAGGTCACGATATGGGATAAGTACTCAAGCCTCAACTCGATCCATTACTAAGCCTTTAGTCCTGCCGCGTGACATTTCAGCTGAACCACGTGTTCTACTACAGCTAATGAGCTTACGTGTACGGTATCGGTTTTTAGGTCAGTCCGACTTCTGCGACTTAGCGGCCACGGACCGTCACTCAGTCATCCAGCCTATCGCTATCCGGTCATAGATCATGACACCAGCTAAGAAAACCACTGCAATTATCAACGACTATGTCGAGAAAAAGAAGGAGTACAAGTATCAGCAAGAAATTTCCCAGATGGTATGCCTTCCTCTCCACTCTCAATTCCAATTACATTCCCTCACCGTCGTCCAGATGTTTGTTTTTGGAGAAATACAAGATCCTCAGACTGAGACCGTCAATCTCGTTGAAGATATCATACGGAGTCAGTTAGTAGAGCTGGTATGCCTTATTGCTACTGCCCAGTGACCCATGCTGACTTGGTATCCCAGATTGTGCAAGCTCGCGCCTTAGCTAATCGCAGAGGCGCACGGTATCTCTCTGCTGAAGATCTCATTTTTCTGATTCGCCATGACCGCGCAAAGGTCAATCGTCTCCGTACTTATCTCTCCTGGAAGGACGTCAGGAAGCATGCGAAGGATTCTAACGCCGATGGCGGCGGGGGTGTTGAGGTTGAGACATTGGAGGATGGTGCCGACGGTTGGAATGTTATTCTTGGTGGCACTTCTGTTCGCTGATTTCAATCCTGTCAAGACAAGTTGACTGCAAAGGCGCAGAAGATCACTATCAAACTTCCATGGGAGATTACAACTATCTTCTCCGAAGTCCTGAGACAGAGTGGACACCAGTCCGATGATGAAGAGGATGAAGATGATTTGGAGGCTCAAGAGGCATCACTTGAGCGGTTGAAGGTATTTTTGCCAATCCTGATATGCAACATAAGGTCAAATCTGTATACCTTAGGAAGCAGATGATGTCACAAAGCAGATGACTAGAGAGGAATATCAACACTATTCAGACTGTCGACAAGCTTCTTTTTCATACCGTAAAGGTTGGTTCATGCATTAGTGTCTCTAGTAGGAGCGATGGTAATGTTCATATTTATCAGCTAAACGTTTCAGGGAATTCCTCAATCTCCCCTCGCACCTTGATCTCAAGGCGAACGACGATACAGTCGACATCGTTGGCTTCCTTGCCTTCGAGATGGTGCGTTCGCTCACTGTTGCTGCGCTAGAAGTGAAGAAGTCCCTAGAAGAATCCTACCTGCGGGAGGACCACACCATATTGTCTGTTCTGGGAAAACGAAAGGCTGGTATGGGATTAGATTCCAGCAATAAGCGCCGCCGAGAGGAATCTCCCGATGACGATTTGGACACACCACTCCCTGTTTGTTCTCTTTTTATGCAACCACCGGAGGCGCGCACGCCCTTGAGACCAGAACATATTCAAGATGCTTTCGCGCGAATGCAGGGTGATTGGTCCCAATCTCGCTCGGCAGGAATGAGAAACTGGAGAGGTGGGCTCATACGAACGAGCGTCAGCCTCATCTAGTCTGGCAGTCCTTCGCCCTTGTCCCTTCCTTTCATTGGATCTCGCACTATATCCTATGCTTGACTTTTTATGGATTTAATTATATATATATATTGTACATTTGTATTGTTTTTTGTAAGTTCGTCGCACTACTTTTGAGCCCACTCTTCGACGTTAGAAGTTAGAACAGTAGTGATGCGGCCACGTCTAGATTGCCTCCAGCTGCCTCCAATGTACGAATCGCAAGCTCCCTGCTGGCCCCAAGACCCATCAATGTCACAATGGCCCCTTCTGGGAATGATGAGGCTGTTGAACTCTGCGGCGTAGGATGCACCCCGCCATCAGCAGCAGGTATGGACCCTACCGTCTGGCCCGACCCGGGGAAAGAGATGGGTCCCGGTGTAGGTACATGGACAGATGGTCCAGCTTGCGGATCCTCGACTCCAACTTCAAGCATACGAGCTTTGTCGGGCAGCTCGTGTTCTGCAAGGAAAGTGACCTCTCGGCCCTGGATACGAAGGACGTTCTTTTGCAGGTCGATACATGCTTGATGTGCCCGTAGCATGTCCAATCCAAGTAAGAGGTCGACATCTCGTCCCTAAAAGAGAACATGAGTACACCGAGTGTACACTAAGGTTAACGCTGACCTCCATAATTGTGAATGAACATGGGAGATGCACATCAGCTAGTTTCAGCTGAGCACTATGTACTCTGCCCAATATTTTTGCGGTACCGACTCCGCGGGCTATTCCTGCGAAGCGTTTGTCGACTAAGCGCATGATCCTAATATTCCGTGATGATGATGCTTAGAAAATAACTCAGTAGTAACTTACCCACACGCTTCTGCGCATTCAGGGCTCACTATAAGTAGGCGTCAAGGCACATCCTTCATTCAATATTAAACTCAACTCACTGATTGTTTGCTGTGCCCCACTGTCTACAAACGCCTTCACTGGTTTTGAATTCACCTCGACAGGAATGCTGTGCATAATACATTCAATAGTCTGAAAGGTCTTGACGAAACACACTGACTAGAGCATAGTGACTCTCCCGAAACTCTCCGGTGAGTACTCTAAGGCATGTTCCAAATTCTCCATCACTGCTTGTTGTCGGATGGCCTCTTCAATCCTGCTTTGTGCCTCGATATCATATGGGTTCGCGTTTAGTCGTTGTATCTCGCGGTCTGCCTCGAACTGACGGGCACTAGTTTGCCGCAGAAGTTCCCCAAACCGTGCCGGGTCAGACTGTGCCGCAGCAGCAATTTCAGGTTGCGCCTGGTTATGTGAGATGTATCCGAAAACATAAACGAGTAGCAGGAGAATGAATAAGTCGCCGACATACTTCACGCAATTGGCGCATCAACGCAGGATCACCGAGGAGTTGCAGCCGCATCATCTCAGCATCTTGTCCAGCTGGTCTATTGGAAGGCATGTATTACACTTCAGCAGAGATGTAGAGAACAGCATACCTGCCAGTAACATTGACCTTCCGTCGAAGGAGTAACACGGCATTCTCACCGACGCCAAGTTCACGCATTGTAGCCTTTGGGTTTGCAAGCTCTCGTCCCTCAAAAGATATGCTTTGTTCATCAACTGTGATCCCCGACTAGCATTGGAAATCTTTAGTGGCATTTGTGGAAAATGAATGGTGTTCGCACCTCCGCCTCAAGCAAGGCCATGACATTCTCGAGTTCCATGTTGGGATCTATTTCTACGACAAATGACTGTCCAAAGTCATTTACAAACGTCAGCTCCATTGACTTTTACAAAGACAAATGATATGTTGCTTGGAGACCACGTAAATGATGAAAGACAGAATTTCAGGAAGCAGCTCGGCGTTTGAAGAGAAGAGGTTTTGTCCAATCTGGACACCTGAGATGTTATATATACGTGTAAAGGCACGGAGACAAAACCTCACAGTAAGATACGGTAATTGCAAGCGCCTCCGCAGCCAAAACTGCACCTTATAATCGTCGAAGGTACTAGAAGACGCTACTAGGCGGCAAGAAAAAGCCACAAGTGTCCCGCCGGCAGTAGTGACCCGAAAAACTACTTTAGTTACTCAGGCAGAATTTTGGCCTTTAAGACTGCCTGTGAGGGTCTCCATCGTCTACTTAAGCCCACCCCAAAATATCATTATAACTTGGATGAGTGTACAATAATCTTAGTGATGTCCTCCAGTGCCTCTGCTCAACAGGTTGCTCCGGGCAAAGTTAGACCTGGATATAAAATGAATTAATATTCTAAGCCTGGGAGAAAATCTCCTCCTGAGGACATACAATCGAGAGCCTCCACGAATGTTAGATGACAGCGCACTTTCCAGAGCTGATGTCGACAAACTCGCGTCTAGAAACACATACTGTGGGAGTGCAAGATAGATACGAAAGGGTAGTAACAGACCACTTAAATCACTAAAACTAGATGCTGACGATCCATGGTTGCTGTCTCTCTCACTGGCAACAGTTCTTGTGATCATGCCATAGCGAGTACGTGGCTGACCCCTTGAACTTCGTGTTGACAACGCGGGAGGACTTGTCGACTTTCCGGTAGGCGAGACATGTCGACCCATGGGGGACTGAGACTCTGACGGCGAAGGCATGGATGGAATAGAACCTCGAGGTGAGCTTGTGCTTGAGATACTTTGACTACGGCTCAAGGAATCATGATGGACTCTATCATTGAAATCTTGCGTCGTCACTGAAGAAAAGGTCCTCCGTCGATCATGACCTGCCTCTTTGCCTTTGCGACTTCCGCGAGCTGTGCTGACAAGGCCAAGAGAATCATCCGTCATCATTCTTTCTAAAGCCCTCAGTTTCTGGTCTAAGGCCTCCTGCTCTTCCAGCTGTCGGTCTGCTTCCTCCGCTTTCTCGTTTTCCTCGGTATCAGATTCAGATCCTGAAGAGTAAGGAGAGACGTGATTCATGGCGAGTAGTTCCATTCGATGACCACCTTGTAATGTAAGAACAGAGGACGAGGATGCTCTGATAGCTCGCGCGGGAGAATTATTCCCTAGGGAGTTAAGGCGAGCGCGGACATCAAGTGGTGTTGAGAGTCTGACTGAAGACAAAAGCTTTGTTGCGCCAGTAAAGCGATTGAAGTCTCGTTTCAAGAGGCTCGGCTTGT
Organism: Albatrellus sp. MG142; assembly: GCA_003314695.1. Lineage (NCBI taxonomy): Eukaryota > Fungi > Basidiomycota > Agaricomycetes > Russulales > Albatrellaceae > Albatrellus > Albatrellus sp. MG142. The sequence goes on from QLPM01004560.1 coordinate 40,054, forward strand.
CACATCTACTTGGTGTATCATCCGAAAGCCGGGGAACGTGAGACTCTGAGGGACTGAGTACTCCCCTTATGTCCTGCAAGCCACGAAGGTCCTGTTCATATCGTGTTTGAGCCCTATAAAGAATGTAGGGTAATGGCACTTCCAATCTGGCCGCCAAGGCTTTCCCTATGAGAAGATGGACGTTGTCAACATACTGAAGTATTCGGGCACAAGACTTACAGTCAGGATTACCACTGTCAGAAGCACGAGACTTCGCTATGACATCCCACAAATGGTTTTCTTTATCAGAGTTCCAGTCAACCTACATAATCGATATAAGCGTGTTCAAGGAAACCGTAGGTGGTGCCTTAACGTACTCGAGGAGGATCATTCAGTGGCTGCCCAGGACGATTATAGGGAAGTCTTACAATTATCCTAACAGATGGAGCCGGCATTATCGTTATGGGAACACTGTTGTAAGGCAAAGTGGGTCTTCCGGACGAGACTCAACAAGTGACGGAGGTGTAAGGTTCAGATTTTAGGTGTGCCACAGCATTCGTGCCAGTCCTAGGTGGAGGTGGTGGTCCGAGTCACTTGTGCGACCGTGACGATCGCACACGATGTGGCTTCAGAACAATTACGTGATGCCACTGATTGCCCCATAATTTACAAGTGAGGTCTTAGATATCAGCTAATCGACCCCGCACCTCGAGAGGAGCTCGCATGAACAGACATGATAGCAGAGATGCGACGCTCCCCTTCGGACCCGACGAGATTGCACATAAGCTAAGCAAATAAAGGGAGTGCAGCGGTGCAGCCTTACAGCGATGACAGACCCAAATCCGTAAGCTAAGCAAGCAAACGTACGGCGAGCGGAGGCCACATTACGCACAAAAAGCCACCAGTTAAAAAGGCAAGAAAGATA
>QLPM01004560.1:41209-67628 GCA_003314695.1 Albatrellus sp. MG142
GAGGGTGGTAGTGGGAACAAAAACAAGGCCGATGAGCGCTGACGACAAGACTGAACCCCTAACTGCACAACTCTCGTGACAACTTCAACAATCCAAGCTCCAGATCCGACGTCTGAGGACCCCCTGTACGACTCCGAGACCTCGAAGCTTTGCAACATCGACATCCTGCGCAGGATATGCCAAACAGAAACTCGACTGAACCTGTGCAAACCGGAGGAGCCTGGGCTGAAAAAACTGCAAATTGAACACTGGTAAGAATAGCAGGCCTAAGGTAAAAAGTAATAAGCATACCAAGCTTCCGACATCCTGCGCGGGACTCATCCCGAGCGTCGCTCGAGGAAGCAAGAGGGGTCTAAGACCGTACATACAGTCTTGAGGCCCGATGCGTGTCCCAGATGCCATCTAGGACGGCAAGCATCGCCGCGATAAGCCCAGTGTAAACAAATGTCTAAATCCGATAAAAGGTAGCTTTCCATTTCATGTTTTTATTTTTATTTTTTGCAATTGTCATGAGTGCTGCTGTAAGAAGGTGGTGTTGTGGGCAGAACTTGGCACTTTTGCCATCCACATTGTGCCACCCTGGCAATTGCCACTTTCCGCCAGCTTGGCAATTGGCAAACTCGGCGGCCAAACAACTCTTCCCCCAGCACTATTAGAAGGCCTTAGTGGTACTACCAGGCTGATCAGAGTTTGATGCTTAATGGTCATGTCTTCCACTGGCAGTCCTGCTGCTATCTCGGATACACCTACATACCAAAGCATTGATGGTCTAAAAAATGAACTGTCATCAAGTTCACAGCATGATTCAATAGTTTCTGAGATTGAAGGTGGGAGCCTATTCATCTATTATGTGCCACGGTGGCGAGATAAACTCTACTGCAGTTTTGCAATCGATATATGGCTCGGAAGCAATTTCTCCATGGTCTCAGCATTCAGACACCCCCCGACAAGCTGTCGGAAGCCACACTTCCAGGTCGATTCGTTACGAGGTCGCGCTGTAGTGAGTAGTCATCTGACAAGTCGATGAACTTTTGGGTCATATCAACAGTCTCCGGCCACCATATGAAGACGTTCAAATTCGCATATTAGTCTCTCTTCCCCCTTCTTATCCCACCGCGTCACCGCCCCAGCTACAACTCCTATCACGGTATATCGGTCCATTCAGCATAGATGCGGATCTATTCGGGTCAATTCTGAAGACGTTCATCTCTGTCAATGGTGTTGAGTGGACACCGGACACGGTATGCGTATTTGATGGGTTGGAGGGCGTGTTAGAGAGATGCACCAAATGGTACGACACGCGAATATGCTCACAAAAGGTTAATGAGATTCTGCGTGAAGATGCTCGGGAACATCGCACAAGAGATAGTCTGGGAGACATCATCGTAGACGATTCCACGTCGAATGATTCTGCAGTGGTCGAGCCCCCTGCCAGTGAGTCCAGACGATCTGCCGTGCTACCAGATGGCATCGAGATTATCGAGGCAGAACCCATAGTAGACCGAAGGAGTGCATTCGTCGGACGCGCTTGTCGCATTACAGATCCTTCTCAGGTGACGTTGAGACGTCGACTGATTGACTGAAAGTGACCAATCTTGCGCAGGTTCCGCAGGTGCTCAATTACCTGATGTCTGACAGACGAATTGCCAAAGCCGCTCATCCTATCATAAATGCGTGGCGTTGTCAAGTAGGCTCCGTAGTACATCAAGGTACCGCGGGTCCTATAGGGTTTGGGCACCTCACTGCTTATCGTGATCCCCGTAGACAATGACGACGACGGTGAATCCGCTGCTGGAGGGCGTCTTGCCCACCTTCTTCAGATCCTGGTAATGACCTGGACACGCTATTGGATATGTAATAATAATGGGTTTGGATAGGACGTCAATAATGTTCTCATCGTTGTTACACGCCACTATGGCGGTATCTTATTGGGCCCAGATCGCTTCAAGCATATCAATCAAGCAGCACGAGATGCTCTTGAACTTGGGGGATTCTTGGATGAAAGCGAAGAACAGAGGCTGGATAATCGACGAAAAGGAGCAAGGCGAGGGCGATGAAGTATGGTACTAATTGTAAACTGATTTGAAGTGACTGTACGTAAGGAAGATCAAACAGACACCATGGGCACTCATAGGGATGCCGGTAGCGACACTACTACTGACGGGGTCGTGCCATCTAGTTATCTGACGCAAGTCAGTTGCAGTTGCAACAACAGCTGCCTAGCTCATCGGTACTATGCTATCAGAAAAGAACAACTCTGATATCAAGCCGAGTAAATCTGTTATTATTGGGTGATATCGGTGAGTCCTCAATACAGCGTTTTAGTTCCGCTGTATAGAAAACTAGACTTCACACTTCGTAGAAAAGCCCGCTCATTTAGAAAGCTCGTTTTCGTTATCAGTGCCTACAATTGCGGTACTGATATTGCTGTGGGAGCGGCTATTTCCCTGGTCATTTCCGCGGCGATTCGGAATCGGCACGCATCAGGCCTCCACTCTCGCTTGCGATTGCCCATCCGTTATCTTCCCTCATCTTTGAGATACAATAGTCCATTTGTCCTCAGCTTGAGGCCAACTGTCGTTTGTCCCATTCGCCCATAATGATGCTCCCAGTGCCGATCCAGTTTAAATTGAAGGACCCCTCACTGCTAGTCAGCCAAGGCTTCATAAACGGGGAATGGGTAGATGCCGAAGATGGGGGCAAAATACTTGTCACTAGTGGGCATCCAGCCTGTGACTAGTATTGCTTTGCAATGTGAACTCAATCTCATAGATCCGGCCACCGAGGAAGAGCTGGGGAAAGTCCCCGAGATGGGCGTGGTGGAGACCAAGGAAGCTATTGCTGCTGCTGCAAAGGCGTTTACGACCTGGAGCAAAACGACAGCCAAGGTCAGTCTTTCTCTTCGTTTATAGGGGCAGTTCCATGATGATCCATTCGATCAGCACCGGCACGACATACTTGTGAAGTTCTTCAACTTAATGAAAGAACATGAAGACGATCTTGTTCTCATCATCGTGCGTTGTTTGTCTCAGTCTTGTATCTAGCAGCTTTACCACCGATCCATCGACAGACGTTGGAAAATGGGAAAACGCTGACACAGGCTAAAGTGCGTGACTGGCTTGTTTAAATACGCATAGATCTCACCCATTGCCTTAGTCAGAGTATATATATAGCTCATCTTTCCTTGAGGTATGTCATCTCAATGTACGGGAAAATGCATGCGTTCTCATCGTAGTTTTAGTGGTTTGGTCAGTCTGCATTCTTTGACACCAGGGCTACATGTACCTAAGAGGTGTAACCAGCTGAGGAAGCAGTGCGAACTTATGGAGGTATGGAGTTTTATCCGCTATGCTGTCGCCAAACTCAACCGTCCTTCATCCTCGCAGAGCATATTCCATCCCCATATCCTGACATACGCAATGTTGTCGTTAAACAGCCAATCGGTATGTCATATATTTACTAGGCGAACTTGGATTCTGAGGTAGCTTCCTAGGTGTTGTGTGCGTTATAGCGCTCCCAGCCTTGGGTGGTGATTAATCATGTATCATTAGCGCCATTTTGACTCCTTGGAACTTTCCATCTGCCATGATCACGCGTAAGCTCGGCCCTGCACTGGCCGCTGGGTGTACGATTGTTCTTAAACCAGCACCTGAGACTCCATTTTCTGCCCTCGCGCTGACGGAGGTATGGGATTTGCCACATGTCGCTCTAGCATGTCTGATTTCCAGCGCAGCTTGCCAGACGCGCCGGTGTGCCTGCCGGCGTCATCAACGTCGTAACTACAGACAAGAATGTCAGTGAGGTTGCTAGAGAGATGTGTGAGAACAAGATAGTCAAAAAGGTTTCCTTCACCGGATCTACCCCTGTTGCAAAATTGCTGTATAGCCTGTCCGCTTCAACCCTCAAGAAGTATGTGGCCATTGTCTCATACTGAACTGTTCTGATTTCCGGCTAGACTATCTATTGAAGCAGGAGGGAACGCTCCATTCATCGTATTCGATGATGCAGACATTGAAGAAGCTGTGAAAGGTATTCTCGACCCTCTCAGCCCATTGAGGCGGGTGCGATAATAATTCGGAGCGTAGCCGCCATCAATTGCAAGTTCATTGGGAGCGGCCAGGCGTGCGTCTGCGCCAACCGTTTTTATGTTCAATCCGGAGTTTACACGGAATTCGCGTCCCGCCTTGCTGATCGTGTTTCCTCGTTTAAGATTGGTTCTGGATTGGACGTGGACACGTGCGTTATTATTCAATACCACTTGGATATACTGGAACATGGAACATTATTCCAGCACGCATGGTCCTCTTATTCATGATCGCGCTGTTATGAAGTGCGAAAGACACGTTCAAGACGCCGTGAAGAGAGGTGCTCGGATTCTAGTCGGCGGTCATCGTCCGGAGGGTCCTGGTTCCTTCTACCAGCCAACAGTGCTCTCTGACGTGACCACCGATGCTTGCATCAATTACGAAGAGACTTTCGGTCCTATTGCAGCGCTCACTAGGTTCGAGTCCGAAGACGAGGTTATCCAGCTCGCGAACAACTCAGATGTTGGACTAGCTGGGTACTTCTTCTCCAAAGACGTTGGGAGAGTATGGCGAGTGGCTGAGGCATTGGAAGTTGGCATGGTGGGAGCGAACGCGGGATTAATCTCACAAGCAGCCTCTCCTTTCGGCGGTGTCAAGGAGAGCGGCTTCGGTATGGTTCTTCATCTCAGAATCAGTATATCACTGATAATATTTACTAGGGCGTGAGGGAAGCCATGGGATCGACGACTACATGATCACCAAAGCCATCGTATTCGGTGGTCTTCACTGATTGGCGCAGGTGACACCCTCATGTTGTGTGGCATCAGGTTTCAAACAATGTACAATGGACCTCCTACAAGCAGAAATGCTTGTAATAACGAAAAATTCAGTTTTATGTGAGAATAGTAGGTTCATGGTGTACACTAGACAAACTGTACCGCACTAGACAGCAAATAACTAATGTATTTACCAAGACAAACATTTGTCTAGGTGGCATGTAAGTAACGGGATAGAAAACAAGAAAGTACTAGAGCAGCTCACTTCAGCGTTGCACTAGACAGCAAACAACTGAGCAGCTTTGTTCCGTACGGTTCTTATATGTAGAGGAAACAGATGGAAAAGGACAGGACGTGGCAAAGGACAGACTATGTAGAGGGGATAGACAAAGTGAGTCTACATTTCGCGTGGGAGGCAAAAGCGATAGCTGCACAGTGCAGCCACCACTGAATCTTGATCCTGGTTTGAGGTTACAGCAGGGTGTGCGCCAGCTAATGTAGTATCAGATATACGATTTGATGAAATCATCCGTGCAGTTTTATAAGGTTAGCACATGTGTCTGTGTTGTTTGTGACTTAGATTGTAAAGGCTGGACAAGGCAGTATATTGTGATGAAAGCATGAATATTCACACTGCTGGTGAGTTGGGTTGTGAGAGTAGACAATAATGACATGCCATTATTCAATGAATATCCATGCCTATTGTGCACATAAGGTAGGGCAAATCCATCGTCTTGTGGCTGTGCCGTGATTTTGCGTGACAATCCCCAAGAAATTGAAACTGCAATTGCTACAACCACTTTACAAGAAATTGAGGTCTCACAAAAAGTTTTCTTTCATGTTTCACTATTTTCGTGAACTCCACTTTTTCGAGATACAGACCCAAAGAGCTGTTATTAAATAAAGACTGGATACATGCAGATGGCTACGACCATGTGATACAATTAAATCTCATCCCATTGCGCCATCCTTATCAATGCTCAAGCATTCCATCTTGGGTACTGAACAATGTCTAGATTAACAAAGTGGAAGCTCAGTAACCTCCTCAACCCAGGAAACGATGAAAGCAGGATTGTGATGCTATATTCCAAAAATCTACACTACATTTGTTCAGACTATATCCCATGTCCCTCCCATCGTGAAATATTATTATTATTAAGTCTTAGCCAGTCGACAAACTCACGTATCATGTGTCGGCTAACCCGCCCGTCACATATCAGTCACGGACCCTGACATTGGATTTGCTTTTGCTCTACCTTACAGTGCTTTGCATAAAAAACTGGAATCGTCTCCGCGAAAGTTTATTTGCTTTGCTTTGGCCTCCGCTTATTTTGGATGGAATCTGTGACAAGTCACAGCCGATGGCTCCTCACAACGGCGTTCAGAAAATTGGAATTGACGTTGCCAGCTGATCATGTGACTGCACACAAGATCCAAGAGCATGGAGTGAACGGTTTGTGGATCAAAGGAGCAAAAACGCAGCAACAGTGCCAACATTGAGCAGAATGTGACAAAAGACAAGTATCTAAATTGAGTGGAAGCCAAATTCAAGCAAACAAAATTTTGCCGTGAAGATTTCAGTTTTTAGCACTGTAGTATCTTACTATATCTTTGGCCTGAGAATCGATTATATTTACCATTGTTATTTCGAGGCCTGCACCTAACTTTCCAGCGACTTGCTGCTTCCATTCCTCTGCAATACAGTATATCTCTCAGGCACCCATGGCGTCCAACGAACTCCTCAAGCAAATACAGGCGGGTAAGAGACTCAAGAAAGCGGAAACTAACGATCGCAGTGGTCCCATTATTGATACCAAGGGTGGCGGGGCTGCTCGGCCTGCTGCAGGCACCGTTGGCCTCGGCGGAGGCGATGTTCGGTCATCTGCAGCTGGGGCAGGGCCTCCTCAACTAGGTGGCCTTTTTGCAGGTGGAATGCCAAAGCTGAAGCCAGCCGGAAAACCTAACTTAGGTATACGGAGATGACATGCAGTCTTCGCCATCCAACTAACTTCTCTGCTGCGTCCACAGGGAAGCCGCCGACATTAGGAAAACCTCCCTCGATCCCTCAACGTGATGTGCCTTCACTAAAGTCTGCTACACCCGCACCCGCACCGCCTCCGCCAGCACCGCCCACACCTCCTAGTCGACCTCCGCCTCCAAAGTTGCCAGCCCCCGCTGGACCATCTTCTAATCCCCCTAACTTACCAGGGCGCATACCACCCCCTCGACCTTCAACTGCCCCTCCACCTCCACGGCGCCCTGCTCCTCCAGTGCGCCCTGTTTCTCCAGTGCGCCCTGATTCTCCATCCCAATCTCGTCCAGTGCCTGCTTTGCCTCCTCGACTTTCTTCACCCCAAGCCCGACCAGCTTCTCCAAGTCTTCCTCCGCGGTCTGCACCAGCTATACCGCCTCGTAATAATCCGGCTCCACCACCTCCACCGGCTCGCAAACCGCCTGTCGCCATCTCTGGCCGCGTACCCCCTCCACCACCCGCCCGCCCGGTATCATCGGCACCGGCGATTCCCGCACGTGTGGTACCAACGCCACCAGCCCGCAGAACACCTGTCCCTAGTAATGGGCAATCTGTTGTGTCAACCCCTCCTCCACCTTCTATTCGAGTTAGGGCATCATCAGAATCTGAGCCACCCGTTGCCTTACCGTCACTTCTAGCCAGAAGAAGCCTCGCACCATCTCCCCTCGGCCCACCTGCAGTTAGGAGCAGGACCTCATCTGCTACTTTCACGCCTCCGATAAGTATGACAAACCATTCTCCCGCTGCTAATGGCCACACTGAGTCGGTTGTATCAAATCGGAAAAGTATGTTTAGTCATTGCGATCATATGCGAGAGTACTATGGTTAGCTGACTCCATCTTCAGTACCTTCACCACCACCGCGCGCAGGACCCCATCTTTTCCCCACTGAGTTCCCTCCACCGCGGCCTTTCAGACCAGGGGCAAAGCAATATGCGGATGGACGTCAGAAGGGAAGCAACTTCGATTTAGGACAATTGTAGGGGTATCATGGTGATGTATAACGAACGTCGTCGCGTACGACAGCTGTCTCGTCACTTTGGCATTCTAAGCATATGTATGTGGACAGCGTCTTGTTGTCGTAATAGGATGCTAGTTCGTTGGAGTACAAATAGTGCGTGCATCATAAACTGGACATGCGCAAACCGCAATGCCTGCCTCGCCCCTTTGTCCTGTCGTTTAACTCAGTACGCCAGTTTATGTCTCTTTATTTAGCATTGTTATAAATAGGGGGTGCCCATTTACTAGTTTCATCCCAAACGTTAGAGAAGCGAGCCGAACAAAGCTTCCCTCGAGCTCAGTTATCACAATCCCGGATCCCTTTGTATAACGGCGGGAACGAGACTGCCCGTTTACCTGAATTTGACACTGCCAGTGACATAGCAAACAGCCAGGCGTATTATAACTTTGGAACAATACTCTAAATACGCAGCCGATGAATGCTTACGTAATATGTTATATCGACACTTCCTGGGGTGCATCTTGCCTCCTACACCTTCACCATACCCGGTTTGCGCTGGCAGCTTGACATACTCAATGAACTCTCTATACACCCTCGGTGTTCGTCAGACGAGCTCTGTTCAAGCTGACCTTGAACGCTTACGTGGTGGAGACTCATCTGCTTCCTTGCTAGGTCTGTTCCCCGGCATCTAATAATGCGCACGGCAACGACTAAACATGGGTTGCGGATAGGGCAGATTTCCGCTTCACTCGCTGCCATGAGCAGAACAATTGATGACTATGACTCCATGGCAAAGCGAGAAATGATCAAAGCGAAGCAAGAGAAGGCCTCGACGTAAGGATTATTCTAGGTTTGCATGTTGTGTAACATGGTCCTTGCTCAATCTCTTTTTACATTGAAGGCGCGTGCAGAAATTTCGGAGTGACTATGCTGAACTCAAGAGAGAGTTTGATCAATTGAGGACACATGCTCTGGCTGAAGTAGGTACAAACACATAATCATTCTGATTTCCATGCATCCTCTCACGAAGATATGTCCATATTGAACAGCAAGCAGCTTCTCAGAGGGCAGATTTACTATCTGGCCCGGCTCCCCTTTTACCTTCATCCGATACTCGCCGCCGTTTCACTCCCACTGCTTCAGTTTCCCACTCTGAATCGCCTTTCCGTCCTCCGCCAGCCTTTATGTCTGCGACACGCGAGCAGCACGCCCTTCATGAACATACATTTCTACAGAATACGGAAGCGCGACTTGATGACTTCATTGCGCAGGGTCGGGAGGTGTTAGATAATCTTGTTGATCAACGTAATATGTTGAAGGGAACGCAGCGGAGGTTGTTGGATGCTGCAAACACTCTTGGTCTGAGTCGTGATGTTATTGGCTGGATAGAGCGAAGAAGGTGAGCATTTTTCGCCATAGTGATAGCGGTTACTGACAATGCCGCTAAACAACGTAGCACACAGGATATGTATATTTTCATGGCTGGTGCTATTTTCACGTTCGTCTGCTTTTACCTCATTTGGAGGTATCTAGGATAAGTTCTTCCCGCTCGTGGATATTTTTGCGAGCCGCTTTGTAACTTAAGCTGGGACATTTGTTTGTCACATCTACTATACCTAATGATAACAGTAAGGGTCATTTCGTGATTTTCTGTGAAACCGGACACGCGTCACTCGCTACGTGGCCTAGTGCTTATGGAAGACAGCCGAGGTGACACGTCACACCTTGATCAGTATATTGCTCCCATACCCGTGGTCTTCCACATCATCATCTTCCCTCCCTGTCTCCTCGCCGAGGATGCGTTTATCCTCACTTGCTGCCTCAGCTTCCACCCTTCTTTTTGCATCCTTCGTCTTTGCCGAGGGCCCCTCTGATGTCATCGACTTGACCCCCGCCAACTTCCAGTCCACAGTCGATCCTGAGCCTCTGATCCTCGTCGAGTTTTTTGCACCATGGTAAGGCGTTCTACTCTCTCCTTCCCTCAGCTTTTAAAGTAGCTCTACAGGTGTGGCCATTGCAAGGCCCTTGCCCCTCACTATGAAGAGGCTGCCACGGCTCTCAAGGATAAAAACATCAAGCTGGCCAAAGTTAACTGTGTTGACGAGGCTGACCTTTGCCAAGATCACGGTGTTCAAGGATATCCGTAAGTAAAACAGCAACATCTTTTTCGCAAGTCTGACCATCTTTCTAGTACGCTGAAAGTTTTCCGCCTCGGAGAACCAACAGAGTACTCGGGTCCCCGTAAGGCGGATGGTATTATCAGCTATATGATTAAGTATGTCATTTCTACCGCTGTGTCTGGTAAGTATCGGGCAGTGCTTACGCTGTTGATTCCTCTAGGCAATCCCTTCCTGCCGTGTCGGAAGTTACTATGTCCAGTCACAACGAGTTTATACAAGCGGATAGACTGGTGGCCATCGCGTACCTATCTTCCCCCACCGATGCTCCCGGTCCTCAGTTTAGTGTGACCGCGGAAAAACATCGTGACGACTACCTATTCGGAATGGTCACCGACACAGAAGCCATTGAAGCTGCAGGAGTGACTCCACCAGCCATCGTCCTGTACCGGAGTTTCGATGAACGTCGCACTGACTATCCCTACCCAATTGCTTCAGCAACGGGCGAGGACCTAGAGCGGTGGATTGAAGAGCTCTCAATCCCTATTTTGGATGAGGTGAACGCGGAGAACTATAATGCTTATGCACAAAGCCGTCTGCCACTCGCGTACCTCTTCCTCGATCCCTCTGACTCTGAGAAGGATGTATACATCTCAGCGATCCATCCTATTGCTGCAGAAAACAAGGGTCACATCAACTTCGTTTGGATTGACGCCATCAAGTTCGGCGACCATGCTCTGGCATTGAACCTTGCGGAGCCAAAGTGGCCAAGTTTTGTTATTCAGGACATGACCAAGCAGCTCAAATACCCCTTCGACCAGAGCAAAACGGTGACAACTGAGGCTATCCGGGGCTGGGTTGACGCGTTTACCTCGGGCAAGTTAGAACCCCAGCTGAAGAGTCAGCCTATTCCGGAAACGCAGGACGAACCAGTGTACACTCTCGTTGGCAAGGAGTTTGACCAGGTTGTCTTCGACGACGGTAAAGATGTTTTCGTTGAATTTTATGCTACTTGGTAAGATTCTAGGATTGCATTGGTTCTCCTGTTGTTAACGACATCGGCGTGTACATCAGGTGCGGGCACTGCAAGCGCTTAAAACCAATATGGGATAGCTTGGGTGAACGATTCAGCGATGTCAAGGACCGTCTTGTCATGCGAGTTGTTCCACTCATACATTGTGTTGGCGACGACTAACTATGAATCATATCAGTGCCAAAATGGAGGCCACTGAGAACGACCTCCCACCTTCAGTTCCATTCCGTGTTGCGGGTTTCCCTACACTGAAATTCAAGCCTGCCGGCTCTCGCGAGTTTTTGGACTACGAGGGCGACAGGTCGCTGGAGAGTTTGATTGCATATGTTGAGGAGAATGCAGTGAACAGTTTGGTACCAAAGGTCGCATCCCATAATGAGTCGATGCCGCCTCCGATCGTTGATCAGCATCACGATGAGCTGTAGTAGCTTGTTCTTGCTACTATTATTCATCTAAAGTATTTATGATCTTAATTCACAGCCGGTGTGGTGCTTCTTATATACACCCAACGTTTGACGACGACAGTCCGATCAACTCCATCTATGCAAGTCTTGAACGCTCAGCATTGAACAATGAAGGAGGTATCATGACTCTCAAAGTTTCGTCTCCTTGAGGCCGTCTTTCCAGAAAGAAAAGTACGCTGGTAGGGTAGGTGTCAAAGACGAATAGCTGTGGGGCTTGCACAAGTGTGACTTACGAGTAATGCCATCTTCCCGATAATTTAATAGGGCAATCATACCATCGGGGTTCATAGACTCTCCGGTGTACTGAGAATATCATCAGGGTATGTACGGTGGGACTTAATAAAAACTGTACAAATTCATAGTCTTTGAAGTTTGCGACAATATGTTTAGCAAACTTGGAAGCACCCTTCTCAAAGGCGTCTACACGACTAGGATCCTTATCAGCTAGATGAGCTTTGACTAATTTCATGTAGCCCTAAGTCAAGGTGATGTCAGAAGCAGTTTGTTTCACGATGGAAGGATCTGGACGGATCTGAGAAAAAGATACGCACTTTGAGACACGTAAGATAGGACTTTTTGTCGAAGGTGGTGGGTTGAAGACGGAAAGAGTGCACAACATTGTTCACTTGGGAGGTGCCCTCTTCGAGAGTCTCGTCGGCTTCCTCTGAAGAGGGATTGGCGCCTAGGAATAGATGAGCTTGTCGCGCTATTAGATTGAAATAGACGGAATCACCAATGTCAACGTCAGCACCAGCCTTGACCGTGATAAGCTGACAGTCGACCTCAACAACGATGTCATCTACTTCTTTGCTATCGACGCGATCAATGAGCAGAAGTCAAACGAAAGGGTGTCAAACACTGCAGGACGTGGGGCTAGAGAAGCTACAAACATGGGAAATGCATCGGAGAACATTTCGTCATTGGTGATTATGTCTGTGTACAGCAGCATAATGACGAGAGTTAGGTGGAGAAGACGTAAATAAACAGGAGATGGATGAGCGAAAACTTTGAAGTAATAGGATCGATTTCGCCTATCACCGAGCCCACGACACGTGATGCGAAAGTCTAGTAGTCGTCTGCCGAGAACCGCCGTAATCGAGGGGCTGAGATTTTTTAAGCAAAACGATGGACTATCAGCCCGTCGTCGTCCAGAAGCACGCCCGGCCTGCTCCCATCCCTCACAGCTCTGAGTCCCGATATTGGAGACAATTTAAGCACCCTGTTTTCGTAAAGGAATACTCCCCGGTCACATCCATACACTTTTCTCCCTCGAAACCACACCGTTATGCTGTCACGGCAGCAACCCGAGTTCAGATCTACGCGCCCCGCACACAAAGGGTCACAAAAACTATATCGCGCTTCAAGGATATTGCTCGGAGTGGCTGTATACGTGGAGATGGAAAACTTCTTGTTGCCGCTGACGATAGCGGTCTTGTTCAAGTAAATCTTCGGCCAAAATGCGCTCCCCGAGCTGATCTTGCGGACTTTGCTGCCAGGTCTTTGACGTGAATTCGCGCGCAATCCTACGCACGTTAGATGCACATAAGCAACCGGTACATGTCGTGAAATTCTCAGCTCTAGACCACACGCAGGTCCTTTCCTGTTCAGATGATACCACTGTCCGACTGTGGGATGTTCCGTCACAAACAACTGTCATGACATTTACCTCCCACACGGACTACGTCCGCTCTGGCCAAGTCTCAGGCACCGATTCACGTCTCATACTCACCGGCTCATACGACGGCACTGCACGGTTATTCGATGCTCGTACTGGAGAGTGTGAGATCTTGATGGGCTTGTCACCAGACAGTCGAGCAAGCGTTCAACCTGTGGAGCAGATTCTGTTGTTTCCATCTGGCACGCTCGCTGTCTCTGCGGCTGGTAATATCCTCAGAGTTTGGGATCTAATGGCAGGCGGTCGTTGTGTGCGTGCAGTCTCGAATCACCAGAAGACTGTGACCTCCCTTGCATTCAACTCCAGCGCGTCCAGGTTGCTAACCGGTGGGCTCGACCATTTGGTCAAAGTGTACGATGTGAGTAACTACAATGTCGTGCATACTATGCGATACCCTGCTCCAGTGCTCTGTCTCGCAATCTCGGTATGTGCCCTACTCTGCTGCTCTCCAAGGACTCATATTCGTGTGGCTTACCCCGGTAGCCCGATGAGAGCCATATAGCAGCTGGGATGTCTGATGGCACGCTCTCCGTTCGTCGACGCAATCTCAAAGCTTTGGGCACTTCAGCTTCAGAATTCCCTTTCTCCGCGTCGTCGCTTCGTGCTGGCACATTTGAGTCGTTCCTTGGAAGCTCAATCCCTGAATTTGGTTTGAGCCGAAGACAGGAAAGTACGATAGCCAAACCCATTGGCGATACCAACGAGTTCAAAGTCGAAAGTAAAAGAAGGAAACGGCTGAAGGATTACGATAGGTTCTTGAAGGGATTCAAGTATTCCGCGGCATTAGATGCTGTTCTCAGGAAGGTTAGTCTGCCCTCTCGCCGTTTCCGGCAAGTAGATCAACGGTTCTATAGCAGATACCTCCGGCAACTACGTTTGCACTGATACAAGAGTTGATACATCGAGATGGTCTAAGAAGTGCACTTTCGGGTCGTGACGATGTTCTCCTGGAGCCCATTCTGAGGCTACTCTTGAAACACGTTGCGGACCCACGCTTTGGGGAGATGGTGTGTGACATTGCTAGCGTTGTCATTGGTAAGTGGGTGAACTCAACATTCCGGCACTCATCTTATATTTGATGTTGCTCCAGAGATGTACTCCCCTATTTTAGGACAGTCTCCAGTGATTGATTCCTTATTCTTGCGCGTGCGTAAAAAGGTTGCAGCGGAGCTTCGCCTGCAAAAGGAACTCATTAAAACAAAAGGCGCACTAGACATGATGTTCGCTTCTAGCGCGCTCGCATCTTAGATATGCAACCATGTCGCTAAAAGTAGGGTACACTCCAGTCGGTATGTTTGAAAATTACAATGTGTAACGTCAGCATCCTTCCATGAAGATGATCAAATTTCGCAGAATGTCACGCTGGGAAAGGGCCCCTGGGTCGCCTTTGGTCTTGCCTTCATCTTCACTGATGTTATCATGATATATCTGCAAGGTCGAGGTGATGTCCTTGAGCGAGTTGTTGCGGCGATTCATCATCTGCTTAGCATGTGCCCGAATCTGAGTACTCATGTCAGTAGTTGAGAAGTGAAGGCAGAATAAGTAAGGTGCGTACTCCATCATCTTCCATGATGATCCAAGCAAGGATGTAGTCGACAGTCTGCAATGTATACAAACCTCCGTCCAGACGTCGTAGATATCGTGTCTCTTCTTCCTCTCCGATGTCTTCTCCATCCGCGAGCAGAGCTTGCTTCTCTATCTCTATTTCTTTGTCCACCGACTTGAGTCTGACTTGAGCACTCTGTCTGATGTCCAGGAGTTTGTCCGTTTTCTCGTAGTTACTTTCCACAAATTTGGCGATAAGACGGATGCGCAAAGGCGAATCGGAAGGCAAATTAGTGAACAATGAAGAGACAATGCTCAGTACATGAGTAACGTCTTCTGAAGCTGACGCAGACGTGGTGCTCTTTGACTTTCTGGTTGACTATACGAGCTTAGACTATCTGCAGGGCGATGGATAGATACACCTCACCTTTCCCATAAATATCGAGAAAACATATTTGAGACCTACAGCCTCTACAAAAACCTGACAAGCCTCCGTGCCGGCTTGACCTGACATAGCATGGTCTAATACCTTGATTGAACGATAACGGCATTGCATCTTCTCCCTGTCGTGAGACTGTCAATGAAAATGACATGTACACCACAAAAAGCCATACTTCATCATAAGGACCATAAGATCTATGCCTTCACTTTTCAGAAAGAGATTCTTGATTTCAGGCTCAACCAGAGCAGAACACATTGCATCAAAAACGTTCTCCATGAACTCGGTCTCGTCTGCATCAACTGGATCTCGACGCCGAAATTGCTAATGATTCATTCAGTGGGGAGCAGAGCATGAAAACGAAGCTATAAACTCACAGATGCTATTGTAAGCAAAACATCAACTCCGTTCTTTGTCACTAACTCAAGTCTGTTGCTTCTGGAATTCTGCAGAAAGATCGACAGCATTTCAGCGGCATAACCACGATTTTCGTCGTGTTTTTTTGATTGTATGCGAGTAAGCAGCCAAGAGAGAATGTTTGTCTTCAAAACCAGCTGCTCAGCAAGTTCGGGGTCTGACCCGACTGTGTTCTCGAAGATTCCTGATAATCCGATTAGCAGTCATAACACCGAACGTGGTAGATATTGCGGTTCGCCCGTACCAAGCACGTGAAAAATGCCTTGTCGGTCAGCTTCTTCATCTTCATTGAAGCGAGACATGTTGTCAACTAGTAACTCTAATATCGAGTTTTCAAGCTGAAAGGTGTGGTGAGTAGGTAAGTACGTTAGTCAACGCCGCATTCATCACAAACTCATTCATCAGGAACTCACCAGCACATCCACCAGGTTTTTAAGAGCAGAGTCTCTCACCTCCGGATCAGCATCATCATCGGCTTCGTTACCTACATCTTCGTCCGTGAGTTCATGCACTAGCTCTATTATGTCGAGAGAGATGTCTGCGTTCTCATGACTCAGAAGTCCGACTAAGGCTGCTACCTGACCTGAATGAATGAGCTCAGGATATGCCACAGCTGGCACTTGTGCTAAGGGTAGAAGTGCCTTGATGGCACTATCCAAGTCCGCTTCAGAGTCGATGAACCTGAAGGACATGAGTTAACCATCCCGTCAATGTAGGGAACCATCTTACTTAGTAGGGTCGTCAGGATATTTAGAACGCTGGTCCTGGTTCTTTTGTGCTGCTCTTTCGAAGCGAAGTAGCAATTTTCGAACCCCAGTGGCCGACAGCGTTTCGAGCTATACATGAGCTTCATGATAAGATTGGTCAACACATGCATACTGACTTAAACACAACGTACTTCGTCCGGGACCTGGTCCTCTGCACTGTCGAATATATTGAGGATATCCTTTTGTTCTCTTGTCAGGCCTCCTCCATAGAAACGACCCTCCTCATCTTCTTCTACGAAATAATCCGCGTCTCCACCAGGTGCAAAGTCAGGTACGGGCCCTTGCTCATCACCCTCTTCATTGTCATCTTCGACAGTCACCCTACGAGGCTTGGCATGAGCTGCGGCTGCCCCATTCCACTCTGTGGGGCTGACATGAGTGGTACTAGTTTCATTAGGCACGGCGTCCAGTTTCATTCTTTTGAGCATTTCTGGGGTCGGAGCATCCGGCATCCGCCTTTTATTGCCCCCAGCGGGCAACTTTGGGACCTTTGAAGAGGTCAACGAGCGTAGGGAGGACCAGAGAAAGACAAACATACGACACACCTTGAAGAGCTTGTCAATATTCATGACCACTTTTGTTGAAGAGTGGAATGCTGTCCAACCGTGTCGGCAAAATTCCAACAAGGAGTGTCAGTCGAGTGTCGTCACGAATGTTTAATAGGTGATTATGTAACGAGACCCCATGAGCAGTGATAGCCAATCCCATGGCTTAGGATCAGCACTAGTCAGCAACGCTCTTCGCAATGGAGCACTTATCACGTCGACGAAGTATGTTCAAAACGAACGCCGCTATACTTAACATCTTCAATGTGAGGACAGCTCACCGCTTATACCATCGTCTGAAGTCGTAGTATCGTGCAAAGCTCGTGTGGTCAGAAACTCAGAGCTTGCCATAATGCCATTTGGAAGTGCACATGCAAAAAGGATCGATATGTACATGAGCTATGTCATGAAGGCAAGCCAGCAAAGATGGGAGGGCAAAGGGCACGCCAACAGACAAGATACATGATAAAAGCCGCTGGAACGCGCAATGTCTCTCACCTCGACAATAATGCAGTGATGAATCGACATGAGCCTACACACCGACAGCAACAATGTAGGTGGCGGATGACACAAACGCACCTCCAGTCTCATGGCAACGACAAACGCTGCCTAAACGACAATCGTAGATAGAATGCAGCATTAATTTGCATACCAGTAGAAATGTACAATGCGTACTAACCATGTTAAGAAAACATGCTATCTGGGAGAAGTAAAGTATGGGAACGGCATAGGCAATTCTCAGAAGGAACATAACATACACAGCACACGATCGGACTGCGTCCCAGTTACGATGACTCGCTCGCGGTCAGTAGGGCTTCTTTCTATTCTTCTTCAAATCCTTCTCTAATTGCTTGGCTTTGCGATGGCCTATCTCAACGGGACGAATGGCATTCTGATCCGCCTTTTTCAGCTTGACTGGGCGGTTTCCAACATACTTGCCTTCACGCAAATCAGTCAATGTAACTCAATGACATGGAGTCATAACATACCATCCATCTCTTTCCATGCCCTTAAGAAGTCTTCTGGGTCAGAAAATGCCACGAATCCATACTTCGCCTGAAAAGAAAAAAATTAAGGATGTGGCGAACAAAATTACGCACTACGGGTGCAAACCTTTTGGCTAAGTCTATCTCTGATGACACGAGCTTTCTGGAAGGAGGGATACTTATTAAAGGCATTGGCAAGGACATCGTCTGACACGTCGTTGCTGAGATCACCGACAAAGAGGCGGAACCATGCTAGATAAAGTAGTTAAAGAAAGTATTAACGGAAGATGACCATGACGTACAAGAATTCCAGTCAAGTAATGTCTGATCTTCCCAGACTTTCCCTCCACCTTTCCTGAGCACTGTAACTCTCTTACCACCCTTCGCCAACTTGCCTCCAGCTCCTCCTCTCTTATCTATCATAGCTCCCGGGACATAAACACTCTGCTGCGCAAGGATCCCGACATCGTACTCGTACGCATTGGCCGGAACAGGTGCGCTATGAGATGACGACGAGGCGGCAGGCAGAGCATACATTGGACCTTGATAAGGCTGGTGATAGGGATTGACATCGGATGCACCTTGCTGTTGTTGTTGTAGTTGTTGCTGTTGCTGTTGTTGTTGTTGCTGTTGCTGATAATACTGCTGGTAATAATTCTGTGAGGAGTATGGGTCCATGAAGACGCAATTGGGGGGATTAGTCTCAGGTGGGGGGCAAGCTTGGAAGACGATATGAGAAACGGCACCTGGGTGTAGGCGAAGGTCTCGGGCTAACAACCATGCCCGCTGACATAATCAGCCATTTTTCCAAACAACGTCAAAGAATGCCCGAAACTCTAACCTGTCTAACGTAGTGGACGCCGTCCTCGAACCCTCCCGCCAGTTTTGAGGTGAGTCTTGCTCTTCACTAATCTCTGGTAGATAGGAGTACACGCTTCTGGTGCTCTTGGATTTCCTGTGTTTCAAATGGTATTTTGTCTGGGTGGATTCATTAAACTACGACTCGATGTCCTGGCCCATTCCGCACCATCATTACTGACTGCAGTGTGCCTTAGTGCTGACACTGATCCTCGATGCCATTCGTCAAGAAAATAAAAACGGACGCCTACTTCTCTCGCTTTCAGGTTAAGTATCGTCGTAGAAGGGAAGGCAAGACTGACTGTAAGTCCATCTTTTGACACTTTGATCTCCGCGAGTAACAATTCCATGCTTCTGCAGACTATGCCCGGAAACGACTCGTAGCTCAAGCCAAGAACAAATAGTGCGCTTCTTCATATTCATATTTCCAAGCTGCCTGAGTGAACGACACGTCATCCGTAGTAATGCTCCTAAGTATCGACTCGTTGTGCGCTTCACCAACAAACAAGTGATCGTACAAATTATTTACGCTCGCTTGCAAGGCGACTTCGTCCTGGCCGCCGCGTCTTCAAAGGAGCTGCCCCGGTATGGCATTAACCATGGTTTGACAAACTGGACTGCAGGTATGTGCTCACATCTCTTCTTTAGTTTGTGTAATAACCATATGTAGCCTACGCGACTGGCCTTCTCGTTGCCCGTCGCGCACTGACAAAACTGGGTCTCGCTGACAAGTACCAGGGTGTTACGGAGCCTGATGGCACAATTTCGGTAACAGAGGCTTTGGATGATGAAGATGCGCCCAGACCTTTCAAGTGCTACCTCGATGTCGGTCTCAAGCGCACGTCCACTGGTTCTCGTGTTTTCGGTGCCATGAAGGGAGCGAGTGACGGAGGTATATACATTCCCCACAACGAGAAGCGCTTCCCTGGTTATGATCCTGAGAGCAAGGAGCTCGATGCGGAGGTGCTGAAGAAGTACATTTTTGGTGGACATGTTGCAGAATACATGGAGAGTCTAGAGGAGGAAGACGACGAGCGGTACGTACACACCGCGAGTCTTTATGAGCTAGTACCTAATATTTTGACAATAGATTTAAAAAGCAATTTTCGACATATCTCGCCGACGGAATTGGTTCAGAGGACATTGAAGAAGTCTATACTAATGCATATGCCGCCATCCGCGAGAATCCCACGTTCGTACCGACCGAAAAGACAAAAGACTGGAGGGCTGAGAGTCTGAAGTATAAGACTGCCCGCCTCACACTTGAACAACGCAGAGCTAAGATCCAAGCTAAGATCGAGGCTTTCAATGCGGGCGGCGCTGCAGCAGAGAATGCGGACGGAGACGAAGACGACAACGACAACGACGACGACGACGACGACGACGAGGATGACGAGTAGAGGCGAGATATTCTAGTTGTTTTCATTGTGTCGTGTCCTTATATCTCAACCGCTCATGCTCTGAACACGCATTCTAAAAATATTATACATGCTGTTACTGTGTCTTTGGCAAGCACCAGTCAGATGCCAGTGCATTCATTTTGCAGATCTCTTACGGCTCTTTCCGTTTAAGGGGTATGGTTGATACTTAGAGGTGATTATGAATATTGTTGCAGGTCATAATCAACAAGAATCCCAGTACCGTTCTGAGCAGGGGTAGTCTAAGCAATCAAAGCTTTTCGTATGATATCTCGGACCCATGATAACATCGGCAACGGTTGTCTTGAGGTGAAGGATTCTATCGCCGTTTTAGCCTGTCCACGCTCTCGATACAACCGTGACACTGAACAATGGATCGAAGAACCTTCGAAAGACAATCGGAAATTCCTGTATGAGGTTAGCAAGCAGTGTAACAATAGGCAAGATATCCCGGACTCACAGGGCGCAGCCCTCCCATTTTCCAACACTACGTCCCATTAGAAGATCTATAAACCAAGTCCCCTTGACTACCTTAGTCAATATAGATCCCTCTTCGCAGATTCGTTGTAGAAGGCATTGTTCCGTTTCGTCGTGGAGGAGCTGTACAAGCTGTGGTATTGATGATACTGGCAACGTCGCTTGTGAAAGGTGAGCGATCAACGTTGATGGGGAATGAAAGGTGAAGTGTAGAGTCCGACTTGTTAAAAGAGCAAAACATGAGTCAGGGTAGGCTTCGAAGCAGTTTCATAAAGACAACAAGCCAACCTGTCGTCTATTCGGACGGTAGCCTCTCCTCCGATGTACCCCTTACCATCCGTAGAGAGCAGCTGCACGAGCTCGTCGCCATTTTCGCCCACAGCGTTAAAGTGGAATTTGGTGGCGACACCTGCACGTCTGAGCGCACAAACGGTCTTAACCATTTCGCTCCTAATTCGCTCACAAAAGACTTGGTATTGTAGGAGATCGATGACGGGCTGTAAAACGGCAGAGGATCCGGGATGTGTGCCATCCTTTGAGGATCGCACAAGCTGTCCTTGCAGTCGGCGCATCTTGTTGCGGGAGTGAACTTGTAACAAGAGTATATGAAGAAGATGGTAGATTAAATCGCACTTTGCTCCGCATACAGGGTCACCGTCATCTAGCTGCTCGTTAGCGTCGCTGGAATCCACCTAAGAAATACCATCAAAACAGTGGGTGACTTGGGTCGTGGAATAACATACCAGCTCAAAACGCAACTCAATGCCTTGCGCAGCTTCAATGACGATCAGCCGCTCTGAGACACGGGCGGAAGTGGTAGGCAGGTGGCCTGCATCTTGGATAAGAGCAGCAAAAATTTCCTGCTCCACAACTTCGCGCTGTGCATCCCGGAGTATCCCATCAAGAGAATAAAGATCCTCCGTACAGAAACGTTTGTAGCAAGTCACTTCGGACCCAGTAGCAGCATCAAAGATGGTAAGAGAGACACGCAGAGCAACTTTTTGACGCTGCGGAAAGATTACAGGACTGGAGGCGATGTCATATGAAGCGAGTTGTCCCAGAGCTCGTCGGCGAAAGACGGGGGGCGCTAAGAACATAGCTACAGTAAAGAACTAGACGGTGAGACAGCAACTTACATTCTTCCAATCCAAAGGAGATTAGAAAATCTTTAGAAGTTTTGTCGGCTCCTCTACCAGTGGGCGCTCCAAAAGGTAGTGGTGCAGGTATCAGTCCCCAGTTGCGTCGTCTGATCTTGAGGGCGTCCATCCAATACTGTTCACCTAGCTGTCGGCCTCTCTCAACGCCGTTCGCAGCAGATTTAAACAGATCTGCAGCCTTTCTTAACGCTTCATCCTTGCCTCCTGTAGACAGCTGCGAGCTGAATGAATAGACAGATGGGATAGGTGATGGTTTCGACACCGTGGATGAAATTAGAACACCAGGAGGGACATTCGGCATGTGAGACTGTTCAGTTGATAAGAACAGGGACAAAACATCCTTCGCTAGAGTCATCTCGCCGAGGGCAATACTGTTGAGCCAGGATCGTGTCAGTTTCATAAAATAGAGACGGCACTGGCTTACTGTAGCTGGGGTATAATTTCCATGCGCATTTTGAATAGTTCATCCGGAGACATTGGTTTGATATCCGGCGCGTTCTGCGAAGATGCAGCACGCTCGTTGTCCTGTGATTGGGATGCGGCGTCTGCGGTCCTGGCACGTCTCTGCTGTCCATCCTGTTCAAAGTAGTCCAAGCCGCGTTCTTGAAAAAGACGCCTGAGGTTGTCTGCCAGCTTTGCAGCCTGGCCATCGTCGCTGAGAGACGGTAAGAACGAGCAGGGAAAAGGTCGGGCCAAGTGGCGTACGGCTCAAGGACACGCTCGCCGGTGGGGAGGATGTCGAGCACGAGAGGGATAGGATTGCCAAGATCATCTTTGTAGGGTCTCTCGAGGGAGAGACGTAAATTCTTCCAAGAGTCGTCCATGATGGTAGACCGTAGCCAGAGCCGCGTCACATGCCACTTTGTGCGTCCGGGAAAGCGTCTCAGATCCGCTGACTGGCTGAGCCAGTGCGCCGGGTTCCACGGGGAGACTCGGTAGAGACATCTCCGAGCATCCCGGCCTTGCTTTTAATATTTGTGCATCTATCTTTGGCATGCCTTTCAGCTCCTCCACTAGCCGCTCTCCATTTCACTTTTGAGTTATATGGTGAAGCTTGCTGAGCCCTCTCCTCATAACCACTCTCTGGATCCCTCAATGAAACGTAGAAAACTAGACGACGACGACTCCAGTAGCTCTGCGACTAAAAAGCGCACCCGCGTCAGGTATGCCGTATTTAGCATTTTCACTGTCCACCACAGTTTGAGCCTCCAGCCAGCTATTCGTGTGGTGAATGCCATCGACGAAAACAAAAGGTCCCGAATGTTACGCCATCAATGCATCTACATACTCACTAACTCATCTCCTTAAAACATTCGGACAGTGCGATCGCCAAGTACCTTGCTCACATGTACGGTGACCTTTTTCCTTCATTCCTGGGCCAATCGCTTGATTTATCCCCATATCAGTGCATCGCCCGCAAAGTTCCCGAGCTTTGTAAAGCTTATACCCCTGGAAAGCCCGATCAAGACATACATCTTCGCCTTGCCAGACTTGAGCACATCATCGAGGTAGCGTTACCTCAATATGCCTCAGGCTCACGATCCTTGTCTGTGGATCCCTTTGGCCAAGAACACCAGCGATCAATCTCCCCTTCAGCAGAGGGCGCACAGCATTCTCAGGGGGATGATGAGGATCCTAGTGGTGGAACTTTTCAGAGCGGCAAGTGGTATGGTAACAGTGCCTCTGGTAGTGTTGCAGGCGCAAGTGTTCTAGAACAAGTATATCTGTCTCAAATTAACAAATAAACCATAAACCTGACGTTCGCTCAGTTGCAGAATGTGGTACCAGGCGCTGATGGAGCCAGTAGCAGTGGTAGCCGCAACGACAGACGGTCGGGTGACTCTGCTTATACCAGTCCTATGCAGGATGATGCCATGGCTCATCACGTGTCCGAAAATGCTATCATTGATTCTGTTAGGCAAGATTCGGAACCGACTGCGGCAGACAACCTCAAGACATTGGTACAAGACTGTGGTGTTTCTCCCCATAAAATTACGGAGCTGGTCCAAGAACTACCACCACAAAGATTCTCCGACGTTCTCGTTGACTATTATTTCAGTGCTGTGTAGGTCGTTCTCCTCTCGAGCCGAGTGGTTTGTTCAATTGCTCGCGTCCAGTAATTGGACCCGATATCCTATTTCAGAAAGAGACTTCCGACAATCCTACGCATCTGTTTGCGCAAACGGCGTCGGCGCGCACCCAAACGACGTTCGTTTCCTTCCGCTCCTGTTCGTTGTCCTCGCGATTGCTGTACGCTTAGCACCTGAACGCATTGCTGGCGATGCGAGGAGTCGGAGATTGACATCTCTTCGATATCACTGGTCCTGTGCGTACTCGTGGAGCTCATGGATACTCTGTTCCATTTAAACAACCTATTATCATAGCTCGTCGGTCGGTCTTAATTGCTGCGGCAATTCAGCAGGACTCATTAGACATGGTCCTGACACGTCTATTGGTAAATTGATTCCTATTTCTATTACGACCTGCGTACGATCCCCTTTTTCGTCAGAGTGCTCGCTTTTTGACCTTCGATCGTCGCATTACGGAATGTTGGAGTCAACTTGGCGCAGCCGTGCGGACCGCTCAAGCTCTTGGTCTTCATCGGGATGGAGCAAACATGGTGAGCGAGTCGTTAACGTGCCGAACTGCTGCTCACTTCAAAATGATTTATGGAATAGAGTATGGACATAGCTCAAGTCGAGTATCGTCGGCGTGTGTGGTGAGTTTACTCTGGAGTGCTGAGAAGTCTTGAATTCGGAGTTCTGTCTATCAGGGCCTATCTCTATCACGCTGATCGCTCGTATGCTTTGGTGTTGGGGCGACCCAATGCTATCCAAGACGACTATACATCTACACTTCCGCCTCTCAACGTAGAAGATGAAGTAACTCTTGCGGAGATCCGCCATCCGCCTCCTTTAGCTGTACCAAGTCGCATGACATTTGTCATTCTTCGACATACGTTAGCTGGCATCATGGGTCGAATTGTTCACCATTTCCAGAAAGTTCGGCAGCATAGTCATTATTCGGAAGTTCTGTCGATAGAAGACGAGCTCCTCAAGTTTATGCAGTCCCTTCCTCCTCATTTCTCGATGCAGCCTGACACGTCTCTGGATGAAACTCTGGCCTATATTCCCGCCCATCGTTTTCTACTGTTGACTGAAATCCACTTCGTCAGGATCAGCCTACACAGGCCATACCTTTTGCGTCGTCTCGGTTCCGATCGCTACTTACGCTCTCGCAGAGCGTGTTTCGAATCGACCATCAAAGACTTCGAAATCCGATCCACTTTCCGCAAATCAATGACCAGAGAAACTCTTGAATCGCTTCATAGCGCTTACCGAGAGTTTCAGAGCACAATGGTCAGTGGCATATATCTCGTATTGGAGCCCAGCGGTCCCCTCGCAGAGAAAATGCATACTATTCTGGACACATTCGTGAAGGACCATGAAGGGGTTAGAGAGATGGACGAGACCACCCGGCGGGAGATAAAGATTATCGAGTTCTTCAAGATGAAAGCAAGACAAATGGAAAAAACGATGGGCGGTACTACTCAGGAGACGCTAGATGTTCCTGAAACCAAGTCGTCTTCAAAAGAGGCTAAGCCCCTACTCAATGTCCAGCAATTGACAACGCCTTCAGCGCCGCTTGAACTTTCTCAAACACCATCACAGACATTCTCTTCGATCACCCTAAATCCATCAACATCACAGGAATTGACACTGGACGTGAACTCTCCCGGCTCTTTCCTTACCGCCACCACTGCTCAGCGTCTTCAACACCACGATCTCAGCGATGGCCAGCATCTTTCGTCCAAATCAGCAAGTCCTGGACAAGAGGATGATTCGACAGCGCAATCCCTACTAGATAATTGGTACAGCGCGGTTAGCAGCGGCGCGGTTATTAATGGACCTGGTGTGGATGGCTCTGCAGGACTTGCTGGCTTGCCGTGGGCGGGGTTCGGAAGTGCCGATCTGTCGGGCTGGTTTGGACCCCCTCCATCGTCTTCATCCATAAACAATAGTGAGGTCAATAGTCTTGCCACTTCAGATGGATCCGACTGGAGTTATTGGGAGACGTTAGTCAACGAGATACGGGGCGGACCCGCTGTATAGAGGTCCAATGTGCTATCTGTATTGTATGTTGTATTTATTGTTTCCATCTCATTTTACTTGTGTAAATTATTAAACACTTCCTGCCTGTTGTGCTGTAGATAAGCTAATGTATATGGTGCCTTCAAAAGTAATAGTACAGTCCACAAGCTTCAACGGGCCTACAGTGTAATTTATATACATACGATGATTGTTGCTTATAGTAACTTAGAATGGGGATCTGTTGCACGGAGCTTTCCAGTATTTCTACTTAACTAATTTTAGTAACTAGCGTAATTACTATTATCACTATTATTTCGGATCTAATTGACAGAATCTCCCACACACACGCAGGACCGCCGTACTCTTAACCTCGATGAATCGCAAATGCAGGTATTTCGCGAGTTGCAGGGAAAACTGAATGAAATCTTGCTTGCCATCAAAGCTTTGGCAAAAGCACGACGAAAGGGCCAAGGAGGGGCAAGCGGAGATAGTGAGTTTGAAGAAGTTTAATTAAGCTAGCTTTACAGCTAGTAGCTGGCTTGTATGTCTCCTCGCAAAAGTGCCCCTGGCGGCTGATGACGACCGTCCGAACAGATTGTGCGGTTTTTGAGGCCTGTTACAGCCGATTCAATAAACC
>QLPM01004561.1:0-18142 GCA_003314695.1 Albatrellus sp. MG142
GTTACAGCCGATTCAATAAACCTTGTCATGCGATGCTTTTTTTTTTTTTTGGTGGCAGCTGTATTTGGCTGGTAACCAACCAGAACCGGTTGTTCAGGTAAGTAATACGAAGGATGGATAACAAAAACGACGCGGGCTTGCGCGGTTGTGGCAAAGAACAAATATATACAAATGCCCGTATTCGGCATTAGGGACCAAGCACTGCCACTGACCCCCCAGAAAAAAAGAAAGTTCACATGACAAGGTTTACTGAATAGACTGTAACACAATCCGAACAAATTTCGCACTTTTTCCCGCATCCATTACTGATGCCATCCGAACGAAAACGGAAAATTTTGTCCGAACCTAAAGGCCCGATTTTTAAGATTTCGCATCAGGCCTCCAGACCTATATTCGGGGTCCTATGCTCACTTCAAATCGCCCTAGTCGTTATTTGGGTTCGTTGAAGCACCACGGCCGTGCGAAAACGCAAGGTGGTTGTTTTCTTTGGTCGACTCCATAGCTCAGTGGTTAGAGCATGCGATTGCAGATCGCAGGGTCTCGGGTTCAAATCTCGATGGGGTCTACCTTTTCTTCTGTTTTTACATATGTCCGGCCGTTTCTTTCATTTTTTCCGAGACGCGCATGAAACATTGGATTGCTGTTCCTTAGTGGTGCAGGTGGTCTGGGAAATCAGATTGTGAGAGCACCAGATCACGTGACGTGACAGAGTTTATGGCTGAGGCTCAGCTGCAACGGGGTAGTGGGGACCTTCTTATTTTCCACCATGCGCAGAGTGTCGTATAACCTTGCACGACGAGCGCCCCATGCACGGCATTTCAACCAGGTCGGATTAGCCAACCCACCTGTGCAAATTACCACTCTCCCCAACAGAATCCGAGTGGCGACAGAGTCCACGCCAGGTCATTTCTCGTCCGTAGGCCTGTATGTCGATGCTGGTTCTCGTTATGAGAACAAGCACACATCTGGCGTGAGCCATTTCTTGGACAGGATGGCATTCAAGGTGCGCGTTCCCCAGCTTTGCAATCAAGGACGTGACTAACTGTACACTGACCGTCTTGCTCCAGTCAACGCATTCTATGTCGGACGAGGACATGACCAAAGCCATCAACCAGTTAGGGGGGCAGATTATGTGCTCGTCATCAAGAGAAACCATTATGTATCAGTCATCCCACTTCCACCAAGCAACCCCTCTCGCTCTCTCTCTCATTTCTGACACCGTGCAAAATGCATCTTTCCTCTCGGAAGAGGTCGAGGCGCAGAGGGATGCCGCACGATACGAGATACGAGAAATCAACGCGAAACCTGAGATGATCCTTCCCGAAGTCTTACACCATGTTGCTTACAATGGACACGACCTCGGCAATCCATTGCTATGTCCTGAGGACCGCGTTGACGCCATTGATGAACATCTTATGCGGCGCTTTGTCAAGGAATGGTATCGACCAGAGCGCATTGTAATAGCGGGTGCTGGTATGCAGCACGAAGAGCTTGTGGAACTTGCTGACAAGTACTTTTCGTCGCTCAAGTACGTTGCAGCTGAGATTCCGTCATCTATGAGTCGTCCCAGCAGCTCTCAGCACGTACCTCCTCATCTACTCCCTTCAAGTCCACCTTCCCTTATGAAGTCGTTAACACGGGCAGCTTCATATCTGTATCCTGCATCTTCCCTCGTGCCGCAACCTCCGCCCTCAACTTCCCTCCTTGGTTCGACGTATACTGGGGGCCGTCGCTTCATTCACGATCCAGAGGCGGAGTTCAATCACATTTACATTGCGTATGAAGGAGTAGGAATCCATGATGACGACATCTACGATCTTGCTACTATGCAAGTACTGTTAGGGGGAGGCGGTAGCTTCTCAGCAGGTATGTATCCCATGCTGCGTTTCTTGGCTTTGCTAAAGATTTCGCAGGTGGTCCTGGCAAGGGCATGTACTCGCGACTGTACACTCATATCCTCAATCACCATCCTCAAGTCGACCACTGCGCATCCTTCCACCATATCTATACCGATTCCTCACTCTTCGGACTGTTTGCCACTTTTGTCCCAGTAGCTTCCAAGAGACAGGGGAACACTCCCGCACAGCTTCTGCCACACCTTGTTCACCAACTCAGTCTGCTCCTTTATCGTACCGTACCCGACGCAGAGCTGAGCCGAGCAAGGAATCAGCTCAAATCTAGTCTAGTCATGGCGCTAGAAAGCAGGTCTGTCGAGGTTGAGGATCTCGGGCGGCAGGTAAGTTGCTTTTAGTAACAATCACCTCGTGGTCGCCATGAATTTACTCGTTTATGAACACCAGCTTCTCGTGCACAATCGCAAAATTAACGTGTCTGAAATGTGCGACAAGATTGACCAAGTCACTCAGGAGTCGCTTCAGCGTGTCGCTACGCGGATCTTCGGTCCGAAATCAGGCGGCAAGCCTACTATCGTCGTGTTGGGCAGGGAGGACATTGGCGATTGGCAGAGTACTTTCCGGAAGTACGACGTGGCCGCCTAGAGTGGACACAGATATAGACCTGTTCATTGTTCAATCGCTAATGCGTCTTCCATTACATGGTATTGCCAATGCAAAGCTTTAATCGTTCTTAATCCAGCACAAACACTGGGAATAGAATGCGACGGGATTCAAGGTGCTATGGTATCCTGGTCCACCGTGAATCTCGTCGCGTATTCAGATAAATATGTGAGTCCTTTCCAGGAGGCATCCATGCTCTTGGTTGAGACGGAATGACGTTTGTTACCTGCGAGATACAATTGTCGGTTTCCGCCATTGCGAAAAATAGCTGGGGAGACACTGACAAGGTAGCGCTGGCCTTGCGCAAAGTCTCCTGGCTGCTTTCCCTCTTCGAAGGAGAGAGACAGAACGTCCCACACGGTAACTTGAGCTAATCGATCCGCTGGCTTCCTCGATGCAAGCGCGTCCCTCATGAGGAGAACTCTGAAGTTGCGGACGTCGCGCGGTGGGCAGAGGTGCTATGACCACCTATGAGCAGCCGCACGAGGCACGTCGTGCAAACCCACCGACCTTGAGATCACGCTCGATTTCTTCGCCGCTTTGCTCGCGTTCCTTCCCACATTTTTCCCGTATGAATCTCGCTAACCATCCTGCATCGGTGATCGACATCTGTGCAGAGACTTCTGGGAAGTCCTTCCCACCCTCTAACTCATCGAAGAGGTCCTCGATATAGCTCGGCAGATCATCTTAGATGGGATAAGCATTCGCTGGTGGACCTATTCAGCATGTCAAAGCTACGCACCGTCCTCCGTCGGGAAAAAGCGGCCATTCGCTCTCGTTTCTAATCGTGACGCCCAGCCCTCGAACTTGTGCATCTTGTCCTCGAACTCTTTGCGCAGCTTGAGTTCATGCTCAGACCGTCGCCGCTAACATCTGCATTAGCCTGCGAAAAATAAGATAGGCTGTTTTACGTACATTCCACTTTTCATGCACCTCCATCTCTTCCTTTTCTCTTCGGGGGCCCTCTTGTCGTTTTCCCCCGTTCTCCTCAATGAATTCAAGGAACGCCACGGGGTACACCTGCGTGCAGACATGAGTGTCGACTCTGCGCCGCAAAAATTCTTCCACACCTTCTCGACGATGAGATCCGATACGGAGATGACGCCTCCGTCTGCCGTTAGGCTGTTAAGAGTTGAGATGAAAGGACCATGTTGAAACCCGAGTTTAGTGTGCCAGGCCGCAAGATGAGACGAGTTGCCGGAGAGCACAAGGCGACATGAGTCGTACGCCTCTAGCACCTCGCAAGGATCTGACCGCTGTGTTGACAGCTACCAACGCCTGATAATGAGGTGAGAAAGTCTAGACAATTAGTTTACTTACCTTGGCGCCTGCCACAGAAATCTTACGACCTGCTCGTAACAGTCCTTTTTGCGCGGCCCTCGCCAGAGGCGCGTCGATCTGGGCGCGGAGTTTGTACCATCCATCGGTGACTTCCAGCTCGGGATGTGTGCCAACTCCTACGTCTGGCCATATGATATTCGATATGCATAGAACCATGGGACAGGCGGCTGGGGCATCTTGACTGGTGATCAGACGCAGGGCTGGCCGAGAGCCTCGGTTTAACTCCTTCTCGTACCTGTGCGTGCAATGTCCGGTAAATTCTTGAGCTTCAAAGAATATGTTCATACCTGTAGCGAAGCTGGCGCATCACTTCTCCCCAACACCATTTTTTCGCTGCACTGTGTTCGTTGTTCGGGTCGAGACAGATCATACCTGCGAGCTTCCACAGGATTAGCCCCCAATGGTTATCTACCCAGCTTTGCGTAGCCAGAGCACATCCGAGCTCCTTCAGTTCTTGCAAAGCCTCTGACGAACCGAGTGCTTGGTCAGAAGAATATCGACCTTTATCCGCTAATGCGGGGGAAGGTGCATTGAAGGAGTAATACACTGCTGTATCTGGCGTGATCTGCTTCAGTTGTCCTACATCTCTAGACAGACCGATCCTTCAGGCGGAAGAAGACGTCGAAGCTCGAGATGACGCACATTCCCATAGTAGCTAGCGCCTCTGCGCTATGTGATTGAGGCCATAGACCTGATGAAGCTAGAGTCTGTCTCGACGCCGATGGTGCTGAATGGTAGCATTGCATCAATATCTCACGACCAATCGAGCAACATAGAAACCCTCATACTCAGGTCAAAATAACTGACCACCCTTTTTGCATTCTTACTGTCAGTACGTTTGAGCGTGGCCGAAGTTGATTGTGTAGGCGTCACTGCTTTCTCCTTACGCAGCTGCTCTTGTAGCTGCACTCCCCCAGGTTCTCCGGGCCTCATGCCAGGCTTAAATGGCGTGACAAATTTCTTTTGAGGTTTGCTTGATCGAAAAGGCGTAGTGCCCAATACCGGTGGTGTCGAGAGGGCGGCTTGACGAATCGAGGCTGCGAGGGGTGTCGACACGGATGATAAACCGGAAGTAAGTGGGGGCTTGAAGCTTCGGACGGATGTGAATGTCGGTGGATACATTGGTGCGGCGGGTCGGCGTGGATTTAATGGTGAGCTCGCATACCCTGATTCATTAGACGACTGTCCTGCTGGCTTCCGTATGAGCGGGGATTTGAAGGGTTTGGTCGATTCCGTCCCCTTAACTGCGACAACACTAGGGGTTTGAAATGAGGGCAAACTCTTTGCAGCAAGAGGTGTCACCGCGACGCTTCCAGTACTTCCAACGCGCTTACTCAGTGAAAAGGAGTTTTCGACGGCAGTCAGGGCCTTCCGCTGTGGGGATGTGTCGATCGGCTTGTCTAGCGGCATAGTGTCCGAAACCTGCGACAGAGATGGGCTCTCTGGCTCTTGCTCATCGGCCTCCCACAGTTTCATCCGTGCCTCAGCCACTTTCAGAGCAGCCTCTGAAACAGCAAAGTGATTTGTCTTTTTTGCCATGTTAGCGGTCGAAAATCCAATGGGGCCCTGGGTGCTCGATGAGAACCAGGACGACGGATCGTTATCAGGCAGTGCTTCTGGCGAGGAAGAGCGGGATGCATCCTGGGACGTACGAGTGTGTTGTACAATTACCTGGTAGGCAGAGGCGAAGCCCATAAAATGCTGGCCAGAGGGGGCAGGTAAGACTGGAGCCTGGTGACCACTCTCTGCCGCACTGCCAACTGGAGTGTTCTCGTCGTCTGCAAGGCTGTGCGCGCGCAGCCTCCTGACTTGAGAGGAAGGGGTTGTAAACATGGCCGTAGAGTGCGAAGCAGCGATAAACGGATTTTCTGGGTCAATCGGGTATTGCAAAGGCGACTTTGTGGGAACCGTAGCATTGGCTCTGACGGCAGACGCGGGTGCGAAAGTGGAGAAACTAAGAGGGATGGGCTTGTGTACTGCACTGTCGGCACGGGGAGGTTCCTATATTGACTCAGTACTCTAGCGCTGGCTGATACGCTGAATATATGCACCGTACGCACTCGAAAAGCGTCGCTGTCCTGGGACGATTCGCCCACCACGAACGGCAGGCTACTTTGCATCTTCATGGGGTGACTAGAACTCTTTTCAAGTGCTTCGACTTGCTGCAGGTCCTCGTGGCTTAGATCCTCCACCTGAGCATCATAAGTTGGTGAAGATAAACGCTGCCTCTTGCTTGGCGGCGACGGCGACGGCGACGGCGACTCTGTGTGGATTCAATAGATCCATCTACGACCTGAGGGAGGTATGTGACCCACCTGACGGCCGTCTCATTATTTGCGAGTCCTGCACGATGAAAACTAGAGTGCAGGCTACTGGTGGGCCATGTGTGGATTTTTTGCGACGCGACGCGTTTACGATCACGAGGCGAATTACATAACACGATCCCGACACGCCATCGCCATTGCAAAGTCCCGAGAATGTCGATGCTTACGCTTGACGCGAATTAGCAAAGCGCAACCCGTAGGTCGACGTCCGGGTTTCATATGGTGATATATATGCTATTTTAATGTACAACATATTTTTGCCCGTCTCTTCCCTCACTCACTTCCCGTACTGCCGGTCGTGTGCATGACTATTAGCCACAAGAGGAAAGCACTGCTAAACTGCAAGCCACTCGGCTTGGGTATTCGACGGCCACGCTCTGACGAGGCGCTTCATTGAAATACTGTGTTTGAGTTGCTACGCTGGTTCGTCCCAAGGCGTGTGTCCCCCGAGTCCTGGCGCGTCCTCCGGCGTGTGTACTTCACCGTACAAATAGCCGCGATTTAGTTGGCGGCGTGTGGCTCGGATAGCAACCTGCCTCTTCGAGCTCGGTCGAATATTCGAATCGTGCAATCGCTTTTCTGTTGCTTCCCGTCCCGGAATCCCGTCGCAGGGTCTCACAGCACCGGCGAGCAGATCGCGATGAATGGTGCCATGAGCACTTCGCAGACTACCACCATTCCCCGGACTGCAAAACCACCTCCCGCCGGCCCAGCGCCGCCTCCCCCTCCCACGACCCAGCCCGCCCCTGCCAATTTGCCCAGTCCTACTTCCGCAAAGCCGCCCCAAAATCAAACTCCCACAGTGAACGGCACACATCCTGCCCAGAAGGGGAGGAAGAAGAATGAACCCTCCCCAGTCGACCCTGTCACCATGTATGAGAGTCTGAAGAGCAGGATCGCCGCTCTGGAAGAGGAAGAGGTGCAAGAGGAGGAGGAAGAGAAACAATATGGTACGGCATGCCCAGTGCTGCTTCATTATATACAGAAATGACCATGGCCCGTAGCGGAGGAGGCACAGAAGTCTGTGCGGGGGTTGGAAGAAAATGTCATCCATGCAAAATACATTGAATTGGTACAAAACATCGCCCTTGGGTATGTGAAGTAGTATTGATCTTGTGATTTTAGTTTGCAGAGTTCAAACGAATGGAGCGCGAACACCAGAAAGAGAAGCAGAAACTTGTCAAAGACAAGGACGCAGGTGCGTCCCTGAAAGCTTTTTTTGTGCACAGTTATTTCATGCAAAAATACGATCTCAAGCGAAGGGCCAATTATCTAAAGCAAATCAGACGAAAGTGAAGATGGAGAGTCTGGCTCGGGAGCTTCAGAAGGTGAAGTAGCGAGCATTTTCCCCACTTCGGTGTTCTGACTTCCATGCAGGATAACAAGAGACTCCGGGTTTGTCATCCTCTGTCGCATGATGACCATATAATATGATGTATGTTCCAGGAAGACGGCCGACGGCTGGCGCAATCTGTCGAGGAGGCTCAAGACGAGGTATGAGAAGCCTTTTGCACGTTGAAAGCATTTTCTTAGCCCGCTTTCCCTAGATCCATCAAATGAAGAACGACATGTCGAAGCGTGCGGAGAAAGCCAAGATTCAGGACGTCAAGTATCGCGAGATGCCCGACATCGTCATCAAGGTCATTTGCAAGTACCGCGCGGAGCTGTTCTTCAAGATCTCGCGAAAGACGAAGCTGTCGAAGCTGTTCAATGCGTGGACAGAGCGGATGGAGACAACGGGCGGAAAGAAGGCAGAGAAGAGCTCTGCGGGCTTGGCGCTGAACGGGACCAAGTCAGACTCCGCAAGCACTTATACGGCTGGCTCAGGGCACATACCAAATACCCATACCCAGTTCATCTTCACGCATGGGGGTCGGACGGTTGATGCCGACCAGACACCCGAGGAGGCTGGCATGGAGGACGGAGATGAGATTCTGGCGGTGGAGCTGATGGACCTAACCGAAGGTTCCGATACCGACATCATCGTGAGTTTTGACCGTACGCAGATGGTTTACTTGTCTCTATCTTCTCTCGTTCTCAGGACGAGGGCGGAGAGCCTCGGCGCCAGAGGCTCAGAAAGTACTGGTCCGACAGTCCAGCAGAGTACGTCTAACCTCCTACAGCCTACTGACCGGCCCTCCATTCTCGGACACGCATGATTGAAATTTCTGTTCAGGGCGGCGCGAGCCATGGAAGATATTTTCGACGGCGTGTGCGTATAATGGCTTCTGGCATCTCTCACCGTGACACCGATGTACTCCCTTCCAGTGTCCGAGAGCGTCTCAAGGAAGTCCTCCGGCAGTACGAGCTCCGCGAGCGACATTTCGAATGTGTGATCCGGTCAAAGGAGCTGGAGGTCCTTCTCTCCCGCGCGCGAGCCGCCGAACAGAAGCAGCTAGCCGAAGGAGAGAAGGCCCGTGCAGACAAGTTAGAGGAGCAGGTGCGTGTGTAGCCGTCGGCACATCCGTACGCGCTGATAGACGCCGGGCATCTTCAGAGCCAGCAGATACGGAAAGAACTGGACGATGCGCAACGAGGGCAGACGATGCTGGTAGATCGATTGATAACATGTTGCAAAGAGGTCTGTCACAACAGTTGAATGTATGTGGTCTGGAGCACTGATGTGACACTTATATTACCTAGCCCAATGCGGAACGGACACAGCGATTGTTTGCATCACTCAGGGAGGAGCTGGAAAAGCGTGGCAGGCCAAAGCTGGTGGACGGTGCCGTTGGCGGATGATATTGGCGACGTCCTGCCTAGTTTTCCATGTTACTATCTGAGCATTCACCATCACACTTTTACACCTCATTCGTTGCCCAGGGTTTCATGCAGGACATGAGAGTCTTCTGCACAAGCCTCATCAGATTGGGTGCAAAGCATCTGATAAAACCAGGCATCCATCGAGGTATGTAAGATATGGGGAGGATTATGAGAATGTACTTTCGGTTATGTCCGAATCGCTGATCCAGATTATACGCTATTCTAAACTAAGGCATCGAATTCCTCGACCGAACTGACGACCCCCGATCGCGTGAAGGACTTGCCTTTCACGGACTCCAGGCCCTCGCCAGCGTAGCTGACAAGTGGGGAAACCTCGATCCTGACGGTGTCTTTGACTATTGCGCCGGCTTTCTCCAGGAAGCGGCGATGCTGTAAGAGCAGGTCACGCCGGCTGGTCTCAGGATCGTCCGAGCCCGTACCAGGCGCGTTCTTGAGTGGACTAAACTCTTCGTCACGCGCCACCTCGAGGACAGCGAAGCGCTGGGTAAAGGGGAAGACGTCGAACACGAAGAGCTCGAGCTTCATGCCGTTGGGTTTGCTCGGC
This sequence comes from Albatrellus sp. MG142, assembly GCA_003314695.1. Classification (NCBI taxonomy): domain Eukaryota; kingdom Fungi; phylum Basidiomycota; class Agaricomycetes; order Russulales; family Albatrellaceae; genus Albatrellus; species Albatrellus sp. MG142. The sequence goes on from QLPM01004561.1 coordinate 9,510, forward strand.
TTTACAATCTGTCCGGTCTCGAGCGACACATGCGCGATCTTCTTGCGGGCGATGTGGAATGCGAGTTCGTCCTCGAACGCGTGGACCCTGTTCAAGAAGCTGGTCGTGTAGAAGTGGTTGGCGATATTGCCCGCGCGGAAAGCAAGTTCACCAGTGCGCTCGTCGCGCTTCTCTGCCTGCTCTTTGGTGATTTCGGAGTACTCCACAACGCTGTACTTGTTGCCACGAAGAGCGACAACACCAACGGACTCTGTGGGAGACGCCTTTGGCACGACCTTAGCAGCGCAGTCCGCCTGCTTGCCGATACAATAGCCCAGGAAGACGGGATCCGCGACGCGGACCAAGCAATTGTCTACACAGTAGGCGTGAACATAGAGGACTTTACGGCGGGAGAGGTCGGTAAGGACGGTGTGAGACTTGTCTGATGGCGATAGAGGGGAGCGGAGAGCCGCATAGAGGCCACCATTGCCGTCAGGTGCCACGGCGACACGAGAGGGAGACTCAAGCATGACCTTGCCGTCCATAGTGAGGCAAGGAAGAGTTCCTAAAGAAAATGGTGAAGCGTCCATGAGGCGAGAAGGCTGTCAAAGAAGCATGGCGTACCTTGCTCGAAGAAAACGATATTTTGAGGGTCAAGCCCGAATGAAGAGTTGGTTTTAAAAAAGTCCTCGGTCTCTCGTCTAGTAGGACCGCTGGTCATGATGTACCATGGGACAATGACAGAACCCTCTGGTTTGCCAGAGGCCTTGGCTGCGACGTGCTGGAGGCGAGCAATGCGTTCTGCCTGGTATTGAAAGAGAGACTTGTGTGAGGGGAGGCCAATGTCATAACATCCCTTGGGAGCGGAACTGCCCAAACGCGTGCCCTGACCTCCTGCCATCAAAAGAACGCCGACCTCGCCGCGGGAGACAGCTTCGAGGCCAACGCTGCGCCATTCTGCTTCCTTGTCGGGGTGGCCGATGGCGGAATCAGTGGCATCCCGCGGAAGCGGCTCGATGGCTTCTGCTAGTGCAGCGTGGCTTACAGCAGCATTCTCGGCTGAGACAGCCTTCTTGAATATTCGGTTAACTCGATGGACATCTAGCGCCTCGAGCTGGCGGGTGAGTGCGAGACGCTCTGGGTCAGAAAGGTCAGGCCAGAACTGGAAGAGGTGGCCTTGGCCTGCAGTCTGGTAGCGGGCACGGAGGTCAGCGACGTCCATTGGAGGCAGAGCGCGGGGTAGAGCAGAGGGGAGAGGGCAAAGATGGAAGGACGGGGGGAAGTGGTGGGGGATATATATGGGGTGGAACCACCCGCGGGCAGCGAGGCGTGGTTACATAATGGATGCTAGGATGCTCGGATTCCAAGTGATCCCTTCACGGGTCTGTCCTCATGGCATCCGAACAAAACCCAGACCGCCCATGTTTTCTTCACCCGCTCCCTCTCTCCGTCAGCCCCCACCATGCGTCTCCTGCCCGCTGTTCTCAGTCTCGCTTTCCTCAGTGCCCTCCCCACCTCCGCCATCTCCCTCGGTTTCTCCTACGGAACAGAGGCTGTCCGCGGCGTCAACCTTGGCGGCTGGCTTGTCATCGAGGTGATCCTGACGCGTCTCTCTCGCGTCGGCGTGTTGTCTGACGCGTTCGCAGCCATGGATCACCCCCTCTCTGTTTGACAACACGGGGAACCCCAACATCGTCGATGAGTGGACATTTGGCGAGCTGCAAGACCGTAATACCGCCGTGTCCGCACTGACACAGCACTGGAACACTTGGATCACAGAGCAGGATTTCAGCGACATTGCCGCCGCTGGGTCAGTAGTTTCTTGCTAACCCCGCGCGACGCGCTCACCACCGCCTTGACTTCTTCCCATACCCACAGGTTGAACCACGTCCGTCTACCCATTGGGTACTGGGCTTGGGATGTCGGCCCCGGAGAACCATACATACAAGGGCAGCTTCCCTACCTTCGCCAGGCTATTACTTGGGCCAGTAATCACGGCCTGAAGCTCATCATTGACTTGCATGGTGCGCCTGGTAGTCAAAATGGGTGTGCCTGGCAAAATTCATTGCTTCTTCGACACATTATTAATGACCCGTTTCATAAGCTTTGACAATTCCGGACAAAGGTTGTCTTTCCCCCAATGGCACTCAAACCAGACCAACATCGACAGGACAAACGCTGTCATCAAGTCAATTGTTGCAGAGTTCTCCGGCCAGTATCACACGGCTACCGCGATTGCACCACTCAATGAGTACGTGTTTCGACCTAAAAATGACCCTCACTCATGCCAGATGATACTTTCCAGACCCGCGGGCTTTGACGGGCAGGCGGTCTTGGACGCGACACGTCAATACTGGACTGACACATACCAGAGCATCAGGTAATGACAGCTCTATATAGCACTTTTCTCGTCTTAACAGCACTACAACAGATACCCAGGTGGCTCTAGCCAACACAGTCACACACTTCAGCTTATCCATGACGCCTTTGAGCCTCTTAGTTATTGGAATGGTTGGGAACGCCCACCCAACTACCAGGGCGTGGCACTCGATACCCACATCTATCAAGTGTTCTCAAACGATGTCAGTATCTCAGCCTCCTAAGCTATCATCAACTGAATGGCTTTCGATCGATGCCAGCAAGTTGCAATGAGCGAAACTCAACATATCCAAAGCGCTTGCGATAATCAATCGCCAATCTCTTCCTTCAACCAGAACCAGCTTTGGGTGATTGTCGGGGAGTGGTCGACGGCGATGACGGACTGCGCTAGATACCTCAACGGACGCGGCGTGGGTGCTCGTTACGATGGCAGTTACGCCGGTTCAACACGCGTAGGAAGTTGCGACGGCATGACTGGTTCGGGCTCAACGTTCAGCTCCAGTTACAAGACATACCTGCGCAAGATGTGGGAGGCTCAGGTATGTATATAACTCTATGCAAGTTAGACGTCTAGGCTGAAAATTTGACAGGTCATATCATACGAGAAGGGCAGCGGTTGGTTGCAATGGACCTGGAAGACGGAAGAAGCAGACGATTGGTCATATCGAGCTGGTCTCCAGTATGGGTGGATTCCACAAGACCCGACCAACTACCAATACCCGAACATCTGTGGTTAAACAACCTTACATGTCATCGTCGTCAAGTAAGCCTGTATATCAAACTTCAGCCATTCATTTTACATAATCTCGAAACCATCATACTTTACCGAGCTCCCTCTCCTTATTATCATTACCTCTTGAACAATACCTACTGTTTGCATTTTATACCTATGTAGCTGAGAATCTACACCAAGGCAGACGTTCGACAACCAGTCACAGTACGGGATAATTTGGCTGACTACGGCAAGTCGAAGCGTCCCGGTTTCTGGTTAATGTAAGACACACGTGATATGCTTCCAGTCGATGCACGACGCAGACGTGGCTTGCGTTCAGATACCCGATGTCATGCGCTGGAAGGCCATTCTTGCCGTGGCGCTTCTAGGCGGCGAGGCGACGCTCGCCAAACCCCTCGCAGGAGCTCGTCCCTCCGAACGATCACTGGCATCAAGGCGAGGAATCGGCGGTCTGCTGGGCGGACTGGAGGAGACCTCGCCGCAACCGCTATACCATACCGAGCAGGCCTCAACAAGCAGCAGCCGCGGGGAGGGCATGCACACCACAGCAACTAATACCGCGCAGACAATCAAGCCGGACAGCACACGCAGCGAGAGCGCCGCGCCATCCCAATCTGCAAACAGCAACCTACCACAGGAGACAGCAGCTCCGGCGGGTGGGCCGACGAAAACCACTGGCAGAGGAGACACCCCAGGCCCGTCCGCGTCGGCGGGCTCGGCAGAGACAGAAGCGGTGGCGGGCGGGAGCGCGCGGGTCGACTGGAAGGTGATTGGCGTTGCGGTGATCGCGGTCACCGTCATTGGCACTGGCATCCTCGCAGTCGTGTTCTTCGATCAGTGGACACGCCTCGTGTGGGACGTGTGCTGCGGACGCCGCAGACGGCGGCTCACAGGTGCCGAGGTGCTCGTGCCGGACTGGGAGAAGGGCAGCTGGGAGCTCCGCGGGGAGGATACGGACAAAGGGGTGGCGGGCGGAAAGGCACAGGAGGACGGCGGTATCGGTGCACTGGCGAGGGAGCACCTACAGTTCCCCCCGCGGCCTGTGCTGCGCTCCGCATCGAGGCGCGGCGAACGTTACAGCGCCGATGCGCAGGTCTATGCGCCCAACGATGCACACGGTGGCGCTCGGAACTTTATGCCTGACGCGGAGCCAGGGGAGTATGCGCCTGCACACCACGATAATCTGCCGCGACACTCAGACACGCTACGGTCGCCGGAGTCGGCGAGTAGCACAGAGGACGTGTACGGGGGATTGGTGGCGTCCACCGAGGGTTAGCAGCTTGCGTCCGTCCAACACCACTGTACTTTTTGACGCTGACATGTTACTTCGCAACTCCATGTACCCAAGCTCTTCTGGTTAATGTGTATCTTTTTGGAACTGGGGCTCGTATAAGATGTGGGTTATGCTGCGATACATCGTCATCATGTGCTGGTGGCGCGCGACCCCGGTCCTGGAGCAGAGGGCGGGGTCAGCGCCGAGGAGGCTTTCTCCACGGGGAGAGCGGCCTCGAGCTTGTCGGATACGAAGATGCCAATTGCGGCCACGGCACATAGTCCGAGAGAGATTTTCAGTCGTGTCCTTGCAGGTAGAGCTAGATGTGGCCCTGCTGAGCCTGACAAAAGACGGTTTGAGGGGGCGAGCTGGATTCTCACCTGCGTACGACTGCCATAGTGACCGATTGTACACTGGTTCTACAGGCGGTGGCTTCTGGTTGTGAGACATGGTGCCCGATATATGTAGTACAAAGTCTGCGAAAGGCGATTAAGGTGAGGTCAGCCTGGGAAATTGGTTTCTATGCGTCGCGTAACTCGCGTCCACCGGAGAAGACGGCCCGAGCCGCGGCATAACACATTCTGCTTTTGATCATCATCAGTGTCCATCATGTTTACAGGTCTGGTAGGCCACGCCACAGAGATCTACCAATGTATTGACATGGAACTACGCGCACAATGTAGATCGAGCATCTGGGAACCGTTGCATCCATCATACGCGACAGCGGAGGGTGCACCCTGACAATAGCACAGTCTGCACCCATCTTGGAGGACTGCCGCATCGGCGACTCGATTGCGGTCAACGGAGCATGTCTGACCGTCACAAAGTTTGACACGGCGGAGAACGGGGGCTGGTTCGAGGTGTGGCTCGCGAACGAAACATTGGACAGGACAGATCTCGGTGAGACACGACGACGGCGCGTGATTCCCTGAGTTCGTGATTAACGTGCGTGCCAGGCGAGCGCAAGGTTGGGGACCAGCTCAACCTGGAGCGTGCGATGGGAGCACATGTCCGGTTTGGCGGCCATTTTGTGCAGGTGTGCGGAGGTTGAGTGCATTCGGTCGTTGACGCTGGTCTTACATGTGACGGGCAGGGACATGTCGACGAGACGGCAACGCTCGTCTCCAGAACCTCTGACGGAGACTCGCTCCGGCTCCTATTCCAGCTGCCCGAGGCAACACTGACGCGGCCATCTCTCCTCCCATACCTCATTCCCAAGGGCTACGTTGCGATCGACGGGACGTCTCTGACGCTGACATCTGTGGACGACTCGCAGAGGACGTTCGGGGTGATGCTCATCCAACACACACAGGTAAAAATTACGTTGAGCAAGAAAGACATTGGGGCAAAGGTGAATATCGAAGTCGACATGGTGGGGAAGTACGTAGAGAAGAGCGTGACAGCGGCGCTGGGTGGTGGGGGAGGAGAGGGGATACGTGCCCTTGTGGAGCGGGTGGTAGAAGACGTGCTGGCACGGAAGGGGGCGGTGTAGCAAAAGTGTAGCGATACTGTACTTGTTACGAATAAGCGAGGAGGAGTCCTGGGAAACATTCGGGTTGTCACGGACTGCGCCGACGGCTGTGGCTTGCACTCATCCTCCGCGATGGATGGCCCGCTGAACAGAAAGGTTTGCCGTCGTCTTTTGCGCGCAGCGCGTCGGTGCTGACCATCTCTGCAGCAAGTCACAGCCAGACTCGACGTTAACAGTGTTGTAAATCGCCCCCCGTCTCGTCCTGTATCACCGTTCAAGCCTCAGTCTCCAAATGTACCATCAGACCAGCTCCTCCGCCCCAAGGCCAAAGTCAACGGCAGCGCGGTCATCACTGCTAGAAAGACATCTGCGACACTGAGCAGCGCCAGCTCTACTAGCAAGTCCCTCCAGAGCAGCAGGACGTTGGCCGGTAGCGTACCGCGCTCGACGTCCCCGTTCAAGAGCCTTCCCGTCCATGCTGCTCATTCCATAGACGCTTCAGCATCGAAGCACAGGGCAACACTGTCTGCCCATGTCATCTCACGCCAGCGCTCCTTGACCAACACCCCCTCCAAGTCGTCCTTCGCGGCCTCCCCAGAGGTGCGGCGCGGCAGTATATCGCAGCATACAAGCCCTTCGAAATCTTCTCCATTCGTGGCATCAGATGGTAGCCGTCCTTCATCGCCCCAAATCCCCTTTGGTGCTACCTCAGGAGCCTTGCGCGTCAGGTCCAAGGTTTCCGGCGTGGCTAAGCCTAGTTCGCCCAATGCTCCGCTAGCCCCCGCCCTCCTACCCACACCCTATGTCCAATCACGCTCCGAGCATCGTCATCAGCGCACCCCGTCAATGTCCACCAACATATCTACACCGTCCACCCCGCCCTCTCCAAAGACATCTTCGTCAGTGCCTTCTTGTTATTATCCCATCACTACGCCATCACCAGCCGCGAATCCGCACCGCTACCCATCTTCCCGTTCCAACCCGAACGCGGACGCGCATCGCTTCCAGTCCTTCGCAGCTAACAACGCTCCACACACTATCCACAGCACCGATTTCATGTCCATGGTGCCCAACATCGATCCGGCGGCCATTCCCTTGCCTCCGCAGTCTCCGCCCATATCCACAGTCTCTTTCTCCTCGCGCTCATCGCGCTCCTCGACGTCCCACAACACGCAGAGCTCGGAATTCAGTTACAGTACTGCACCCACGCTCAATTCTCATGTGAACGGGCTGCCAGTAACAGATGCAGAGTACGCGAACTATTCTGCGACGCTCGATGCTATCGTAGGCGTCCTGCACCCGGTGTCGCGGCGCGAATCGACCGCAAGCGCGGACAGCTCCGAGTGGGAGCGCGACACCCAACTCGAAGACCCTGAGCGCAAGATCAGGGCCCAAGCCAAATCGAACCGCAAGGTGAGATTGCTGCATTGCACGGGACATCGGGTTGCCCGTGTGCGGAGGCTCATGGTGTATCTCTAGATCGAGGATCTGGAGATTACGAACCGTTCGCTGCTCGCGATAAACTCGTCCCTGGAAGCGACGAAACACCGCCAGGCGAAGGATATCCGCGACCTGCGCCGGAAGCTACGCGAGTCGCGCCTCATCCTACCCCCGCGCACATACCGCGTCGTGAAGTCCTCCCTCGGGCCGGACGAAGTGGGCGACGACGAAGATGAAGATGAAGAAGACGAGGACGATGCGAGTACCGAGGAGGGCTTTGTGAAGCAGGACGAGATGTACCGCCGCGTGAAGGGGCTCCTCGACGCTTTGCTTGAGAGTGGCCGTAAGGCCCTGGCGACGACGCCGGACGACTTCCGAGAGGGCGGGACGAAGGTGCTGAGCGCGGAGGAGGTGCGGACTTGGCAGGACGGCGAGTCTGAGGACGGGCTGGAACTCTCTCGACGCCCCCTGACGCCCTCGCGGGTTGCTGCCCCAGATAGCGACAACGACAAACTGCAGTCAGAGGACGAGGTAGAAGCCATTATGTTGGAGCCCGACGTTGTACCCCCAGCCCTAGTCCCACCCATTACTTTTACCCTCTCATAGACTTTCTTTCACCCCACCCTACATATCAATGCATGCTTATAGTTCTTTATATCCCGCGACCAGTCCATTGCACGTATCAAGTCCACTGTATATACCCCCCATCACACATCGATTCTACTAACTTATCACACACCGCACGAGTATCACGATTCCAGGCTGCTAATGCATCTAATGAGAAGCTCATTCGTACTCATACACAATCCATTGTCCGTTCCCAGTCATCCTCATTAAGGCCGGAATGTCGGCATCAGTCCATATATCTCGGAACTTACTCACCCATACGCTGCGCTCGTTTGGCCAACTATATGCGCATCGGTTCAGCACAGCTGTCCTGAAAAGGGAGATGCGTACGTACCGCTGCTGCCAAATCCATCTGGCCGGGCGCTCCCCCGCTCGGTTTTGCGTTGCCGCCTGGGCGAGGTGCTGCGGGAGCAGCACCCGGCCTTGACGCCATCGGTACGGGAGGCTTAGCAGGCGCTCTCTGTGCGCCGGGAACGCTGGGTTTGGATGCCACTGGCGGCGGCGGGGCAGGTTTAGGCTTCGCAGCCACTGGAGGTGGGGGTTTGTTGCCCTGCGAGCTCGATGGCCGCGAGTTGGTCGGTGTTGCAGCCGCAGACAACTCGTTCGACGCTGCAGAGAGGTTCCTCTTCCAAGGCGCCGCAGAGCCATTACTCGCAGCCATGCCGGGGAAGACGGACACGGGCTTCGCAGAGGCGTCGGCGGCTAGCGACTGCATAGGTGCTCTCACTTTT
>QLPM01004562.1:0-14645 GCA_003314695.1 Albatrellus sp. MG142
GGAGGGGGAGGCGCAGGTGCAGTTCTGGGCTTTGGGGGAACGAGCTCGAGGTAGTTGCTAGGTGCCCAACCTTCAGCACTGCCCTTCTTGACTAACCACCATCCGTTGTCATCCTTCTCAATGAGGTCTACGATATCATCTTTGGCTAAGGACATCTCGCCGTCTTGACCCTCGAATGCGAACTTTGCACGGTACATGGGTTTGTCAGACTCCTCCGGGGGTGGCGGCGGAGGTGGCGGAGCAGCAACTCGACTAGGAGGAGCTGGCGTTGTGTGGGATGCATTCGAGTACGTAGCAGTAGATGCAGGTTTGACAATAGCGGCAGGTGTGCTCTTTCCAGGAAGCGGTTGGGCTGCAGGTTTTGGTCTCATCGCAGACGAAGACTGAGAGAGATGCATCAGGACATTGAGAACAACAAAATCTCGAGAAGGATATGACGAACCTTTGAGGGACCACCCTTCTTGAGAAGTTTCCCCTGGGTGATGGGTCGCACTACCCCGGCCTTTCTCTTTACAGGAGGCCTAGATCTGCTGTTGGCAGGTTCTCCAGAAGGCACATGCACAGTGTGACTCTTGTAGATGTCATTCTTCGGTACCGCTTCATCCTTGACAAATTTGATTTGCGCTCGCTTGTCTTTCTTTTTTGCATAGTCGACACTGTATGTCCAATGAGCTGGAACTTTGGGCTGATGCAGGGGAAAACGCACGCTGGTCCAATAAAAAGATTGGCACTTGCTTGAGTCAATTGAAGGACAGTGGCAGCGAATTCAGTCTTGAAAACACAGCTAATGATAGGATCACCCTCCTCCGAAGCTTGTACATTCAGTACCTAGGTTCGCAAGGTGTTAGAACGGTAAGGTACAGCGAGTTGAATTGACGTACCAGCCAATCATCCCGAAGGTTTGACATCGAAATGCTTTTGATAGTAACAAGCGGTATCTTTCGCTCGAGGAGTGTCTGACGCACGTTATCTTTGACGGTTATGACAACAATATGAACCGCCTTGGCAGTCTTCAGATAAACGTCGGTAACATCCATTAGAATTATCATTACATCGAGAACGTGGTATTTCTCACTATCACAAGGAAACGGGGGCTTGGTTTGCTAGACCGACCTAATTTTGACACCAATAGTTGTATGCGCGAGCTAAATGGTACGTCGTCGCCTCGAAGGACATCAAATCCTGACACAGGCAAAAAAAAAAATCATCAGCATACCTCCGATGTTACATATGGACCTGAGCTCTTTTCCCAGCGGACTTTGACCATTCAAGTCAAGATAGTCACCCATGAAGCGGCGGTAACTGAGTAAGCTGAAGCGCCGGCGTTCCTTCCGATCTGCCAGTATCTGGTGTCCGTAATCTCTGCGCTGGGCATAGACAATCGCCTCCTTGTTATTCTTCCAGAAGCGTTGTATGCGTCTAGCGCATTCTTGCTTGTACCTCATGAAATTGCGCCAAGCTCGCTGGATTCTCCCAGCCATGTTGTGCCAGTAGCGGTCACGCATCGTCTCTAGCGCAAACAACTATCAAATTATTAGCGCCGTCTAGAAAGGTGTCGACTTTGATCCAAGGCTCACAGTCTCTGGATTCTTAATAAAGGCTTTTGTGACACCCATTTGCCACTCGCCTTTAGGGATCCCAGTGTCCGTCAGAATCCTTTCGCAGCCACTCCGCGAGTCTCCCGTCCAGGTATATTCACCGGCATAGGAGGTATTTGATGACAACAAATAGAAGCGCTCGACCATCTTTTCGAAAGTATTTCTGTAAGCAAATCCAGCGCGACGAACACGTATGTTTTCCTGCAGTCCAAGATACTTGATCTGATGCAAGACAGCTTTCGTATCGTACTCAGTCGAGCTGCGGTTCTGGTTGGGTTTAATTGTTCGGATATAGGAAGGCTGGGCTTTCATAAGGTTCTCCACTAGAGCGCCCGCTGACGCCTGAATGATTTCATTGTGATTCATGTCATGGTACCAAGGAACGTCCAAGGCAGACTCACCTTGATCCTGTCTCCGGCAGTCGGCGGCCTCTTCTTGCTATTGGGGTCCGGTCGATCGGGAAAGAGCTTCTGCAGGAACTGGTTGCTACTAGCGGCGATGAGGTCGAGCAAGTCCTTGATCAATGCGTCCTTGTTCTTGTCCGTCATACCAGCAACGTTATACATGACATCTCCAGCATAGTGCTTCACTAAGAACTGGGTACCACGAGCCTCAAAATGGGCATTTGATGCCAGAACAGATGTACGTTGGATGAAGCTATTGTCTGCTGCTGTGGGATCTGCGTGAGCCGTGGCACAGGCATCATTCAAAGCAGCGAAAATTCCCGGTGGTCGGCGCTCTTCGATAAGGTCACATACGACCTTGTTATTGAAGTACTTGATAGGATTCCACTTGATCTGTTCCCTAACATACTCCTCCTGCTCAGTCTTCAATGTCAACTCAATGAAGATTTGCTGTAGCTTCTCGTTCACGTAGTTGATGCACAGCTGCTCGAATGAGTTATCCTGTCAGGAGAACAGTTATGACAAATCCCCCCCAAGGCAGTTAGAGTAGCACTGTTACCTCGAAGATTTCGAACCCGAAAATATCCTATAACGTCCATTCAACAAAGACCTGCGATAATGGAAAAAAGAGATAACGTACCAGGATACCAATGAGATGTGATACAGTACCACGTGACTTCATCGAGACGTTGATACGAGAGACGATCCACTCGAATAGGTTATTGTAAATCGCTTTGGCGAGCGCATCACGTCCTGCGCTGGCTTGAGCCGGGTTGAGAGGCACATCATAAACAGATCCTCGGCGCCCGCCACGCTGAGTCTCCACAACCTTGGTTGTCATCACCTTCTGGACGAGGGCACTGTCAACTTCCATCAAGTATGCGATGTAGTCTGTAACTGAAGTATCTGCAATTGTCGAGTTACCATCGTCCATTTCGTCGTATTGGACATTACCCAGCCACAGGACGATAGCAAGCATACGGAAGATTTCATGTTGCTCTTCATGGCTGAGTCCAATGACTTGCATGGCTTTCTTCGAGGAAGTTAGCCAGATAATGCGGGCAATATCAAGGCCCTACCTGAGTCTCAGAAAAATCCTGGACATCATTGATACCCTCCACTTCAAGACAATTACTCATGCTAGTATACGCATACGCCTCAGGGCCTTGAAGGCCAAAATCCTCTGGCAGAAGTTAAGTGGAGGGGGACCTTTGAAACAAGGTTTACGACGTACGGCGCTGCTCATCTGAGGCCGCCTTGGTAAATTGATAGAAGATATGGAAGTTACGTTCGTTTTGGACCTGACCAACAACCCGAGCCTTCTCAAGTAGATAGTTCGTGATCTGTGCGCCGATAGGTTCTCCCCTTTCATTGAACATGATTTCTAGATACTTCCCCTGCAAGATGATCAACAGTTTGTCTTCAGAAGTTCAGGCGCAACTCACGTGGCGACTGGAGTTGTTGTTTCGGAGAGTCTTTGCACAGCCGAAAGTCTCCAGTAATGGGTTGGTAGCCAGAACCATATCTTTGATTTGCTGGATACTGCTGTCTTCCCCCCCGGATACAGCTGCGATGTATTGCATGATGCGTTTCGCAGCCTCCGTCTTTCCCGCCCCCGATTCGCCAGAGATAATGACACACTGGTTTTCGTGATACGCGTTCATATTATAGTACGAAGACTCCGCGATTGCAAATACGTGAGGTGGAACCTCTAACCTGTTCTTGCCTCGATACTTGTGTAGGATATCCTCGGTATAGATCCCCAGATCTAAGAAGTGTCAGTTCATTACCAAAGACAAGATCATCCGTAGGCACCTCGAAAGGGATTGACTGAAATTAACACCCCTCCAATGTATGTGTATATCTCGCCGTTTGTCCACCGCTTCTGAAGATTCTCATTTACGCTCTCGTTGCTGATCGTTGTAAGCAACGTCATGTCTGCTACACCGACTTGCTTCTTCTTAAACCCTTCTTTCCAGTCTGCCTGGATAGCTCAACTGAATGGGCGCTCATCGGATAGAAGTCGAGAGTAACACATACTTTGGTTACTTTCGTAGGGCCGGATTTCTTTGGAGCACTGGCGACCTTCTTCTGTCCGGCCTTCTTTGAGGGCGCCTGGGCACATGCTCATCAGCAAGCCAAAAAAATACATACCTGTCCACCTACCATGCTATTTCACAGGTTTACTTGCGTGCAAGATAGGCCGAGAAGTGGGTCAAGTACAAACACTGCTCCATAGACACCTTGAGGCTGCGTGCCGCAGATGCCGGCAAAGATGTCACGTGTATGAGGGCTGCGCATTAAGTGGTCCGGGGCGATTACGTAATCTTCTCATCTGCGAAGTTCTCCAATTGTTGCCAGCCTTTGTCCCTTCATTGTGCGGAAACACGAGCACATATATGGACTCAGAGTAAATAAAAACCATGTACAATGTATGTTCTAGTGTATGTATTTGATATATGAAATATATTTTTGGGCCTGCAATCATACAGCAATGGTTGAGGAAGTGCTGATGTAGGTATGTGACTGCTGTGCTGCATCTGCTCTGTCTAGAAAGCGACGAAGTAGGTTTCTAGGTACACGAGCTTATATACAATATTATGAGTTAGTAAGAAATGTTGTGGCAGCTTAGAAACCAGTTGTCAGACACTTCATTTTCTGAGTCCTGGTCATGGGTGGCCAGTGTTGCAAGATTTGAGATAAATTGTGGATGAGTTTTTTTGAGATGGGTTATATTAAGTCTCGAGTTCATGGCCATGATTTTGTTTTGAAGTCATTGGATGGGCGGAACAAAGCCAGCTCCAGTAGTCCAAAATCCGTCGTGTTGCTAAGAAATGAAATGTCACGCAGGCGTTACACATGCCGTTTCAATCTCCGCTTTTGGCATTCAAGACAAATAGACAGAGTTCACTGCAAGTTCATCGTATCAAATCTAGATCTGTGTTGAATCGGAGCTTGAACTTTAAGCAGGTCGTAAATGCCTATTGGACAGATGGGAACTCATCTAAATAATGCTTAATTAAGAGTGCCTGTAATTTTTTAGAAAAGCATTTGAGGATAAACTTGGCTTTCTGAGGCCATGTATCTTATTCAAAATAACTATGTAGCATTTTACCCAGACCATAATCTAAGCACTTCCAAAAAGATCCGAAGCCACACACACCGGACGGAGCGGACACAAAACAAATATTATCGCTGTCAGAAAATCGACGAGATCGGTACGACACCCGCGCGCTTGTCCAGGGCAAGAACAGCCAAAAGTGGGCAATCACGTGAGGAAAGCGCAGGGGGGGGAAAGCTATTATATATAACTAACGACCCTGCAGCTGCGCTGACTCATGTAAGCTCGCAATCCCGACGGCTCCCTGATCTCCAAAACTCCAACAGTCGCCGCAGTGCCATAAGGTGGTCCAATGATACCAGCGGCTCAATAAAATAAAATGTCCGATTATCCTACGAGTGAAATAATACTTTGTGTTTCATACAGCATGACCAACCAACATCAACTCCTTCAAACAAGGCCGGCACCTTTGGCGCCATACGAGTATATAAAGTAGCCATAAAAGCACGCCCATCCTAAGGAACTTCATCACCTATGTCTCACCCTATCATCTTCTATGATATCCCAGCCCTGGCCGTGAATAACCTAGCGTGGTCACCAAACACATGGAAAGCTAGGTATACGGAGGAATTCCTATCGAGACGTGATATCGCACTGATACAGGCTATCCCCAAGATTCGTAATCAACATGAAGGGGCTGGCGTACAAGACGGTGTGGGTAGAGTACCCCGACATTGCCGAGGTCTGCAAGAAGATCGGAGCGAAACCAACATCAACCAAAGCAGATGGCAGTCCGCACTACACACTTCCTGTAATCCAAGATCCGAACACAGGGGAAGTCGTCGCGGAGTCATTCGAAATTGCGCGGTATTTGGACAAGACATATCCAGATACGGTGACAGTCCTTTTGCCTAGGACGGTCGCGCTGCAGACAATGTTTGTTGATATTATAATTAAGAAGCTGAGACAGCCATGCCTGGCATTGCTCATGGTGCACATGTGGGCGACCCTGGGGCCTCGTGGCCAGGAGTATGTACGACGAACTCGGGAGGCAGCCTTCGGAAAGAGGCTGGAGGATATAGCACCAGAGGGGAGCGAGGCACAGAAGCAAGCAAAGGTGCAGCTGTTAGAGGTTATGACGGAGGTTCATGAATGGATCGAGTCTAACGGAGCGGGCACATTGTTCATGACGGGAAATGAGCCGTCTTTCAGTGACGTGCTACTGGCGTCCTACCTGGTATGGATCAAACTCATTCTCGGGGTCGAGTCGGATCTATGGAAGAGCATAACGGCAGCGAATGGCGGAAGGTGGGGGAAACTAACTGAGGCATTCGCGAAATGGGAAGCTGTGATATGAAGTGTGGCGGGGAAACTGACGAAGACTGAATAGAAACGGACGATATAGACAGACTGTATATCAGGTAGAATTTCATGGAGACGACCATAGGACGCGAAGCTGTACACCACCACCAAATTCCCAGATACGTCAGGAGAGACTGGCTTTCTAAATTTCTAATTGTCTCTGTAATGTAAATCATCTTGCAGAACACTGTGATAGTGGCTTTGCCACTTGTGTCGCTTGCTAAGTAAAAAAAGGGCAGGGCCGTACGAGCATGGCAGAAGCCGCTGCAGAGCCCCCCAAGCCATTGCAAAGTGGCAGACAATTGGCTGTGACAGTGTAGTAGATAGAAGAGGGACATCTATTCTGCACTGCGGAGGGAGTCAGTCAACAAGCACGATAGTAAAGGGTCGTGGAGAATGGTGAACAATGATCATCAAATACTATGCATAGTCCGGGGTCCGAAGCAGAGTATTTACTTCCTGTACTGTACTAGAGTGCACTGCAGTGTCTAATACTACTCCACGTCTACCCATATTTCATGACCAGACATCACCACTGTTTAAATTTCTGCAGGAGGTCATACTGCAAAAGGGTATATCAGGCATCCATCCATATCCATGAAAACATAAAACAGTTACTTGCAAGAGTGTGAGAAGAGCTTAGGAGGGTTGAACACCGACGGTTTTTAGTGAAACGCGGAGCACACGGTTACGTTAGTGTACTACCTACCGGTGAGAAGAAAGAGTTAACCAGCGATCTGCTGATAAGAAGAAGATATCACGTGCACCAGACGCGTCGCGTCCACGTGAAGACCACCGGTGAATGATGTTGATTCCGGCCAAGAACTACTCGACGTCCCTTGCCCAGCACTACAAAATTCCTTCTTCACTTTCTACACCAGAATGCGGGTCATCTGCTTCATTGTGTCTTTGTATTCGATTTCCGTCACCGGCTTGTCAATCACCGCGTTTCGTCGCGAAGCATATGGGATAGGTAGCAGGTAAGGGAGATGTTCTGCTTCATCAGGATAGGCCCCGCTGATGTCCAGCTATCTAGACAAGATCCAGTTCCACCAGCAGGGTCTGATACATTCAACCCCGGAGAGTGGTCGCACCTTGGTCCAATTCACCCGATAGAGGCGATGCTCGAAGCGGAGGCTGGAGGATTGGAGGACATAGCCAGTGACAAATCGAGTGACATGTTACATCCTCGGTGACGCCTGTCCTGCTGTGTCTGATTTGGCTTCCGTATAGACAGAAGGCTTGAGGACGGCTGGCTGTCACAACCTCAGCGACTCCGTTAGCAATCTTACTAGTATCTAAATGTAACTTATACCATTCTACACAATGTATTCTAATCCCCAGTATGTATACCGCATCCACGCTGATCGAATCGGTCAGTCTATATGCATTTTTAAGGAGTTGAGGTGTGTCATTTGTTATGGTAGTAATAGACATGATAACTTTCGATAGAAACATTAGAAATCCACAACAAGACAAGACAGATCAGGACATGCCTACTATCTGTTGTTCGAGGCGTTAGTTTTCGCCGACAGTCCACCTCTCAAACTCAAGAACTTCTAGTCCTCCTGACTCTGCATCGCTCTCAAATATCATCTGCCGTTCATGAGCCCAGCGCTGTAGCACTGACTGCACCGTGTCCGCTGACGGGGCACCCGCCAGCATCATGAACGGTTGGTCGTAAAGAGCAGTCTCATCCTTTGCCTCGGCTGTTGAGCGCACCGTACGAGTCTCGAACCCCACAATTTGCCTCGCCAGCGAACGCTCAAGTCTTTCCAAGTCGCCAAGGAAAGCCTCGGTCGTCAACAGTGTGGAAAGGCGAGGCGACTTTATTCCCAGCAAAGCGAGGGACGCTATCCGGCCTTGCGAAGGGAGGTTCACTGAGCCATGGGTATAAGACGCGACACGAAGACCTAATGGTTCATGGCGAGGAACTGGGTCTTGTACAACAGCAACGACGCGTTTTAATGAGATTTTCTCGCCAACTTTGGCTATGGTATCACGAATAGCACTAGCAACGGTGGACTGGTTTCGGGAAGCAATGGCGATTTGGGGTATTAGAGGAGCGTCGTTGATGAGTTCGAGAGGCACAGGCCTGAGGAAGGATGAAGTCCCATGCTGGGGTTCTGTGATGAAGGCGGCCGTATGTGCGATGTCCGCGACGAGCTTTCCAAAGAGTTCATTCCGAGCTACGAAGTCTGTTTCGCAATTGAGCTCGATCATGGCGGCGCGCACGGCGCCGCTATCGGAACCGATGCGTGCTCCAGTACCACCGGAGAGGACAGAGATACCGACCAGACCCTCCCCAGCAGTTCTTCCCTCTACTTTTGCGGCCTTCGCAGCGCCAGAGATGGCAAGGTCTTTTTGGAGCCATTCCAAGGCACCATTGATATCATTGTTGCTTGCACTGAGGGCCTCGCGAGCCTTGGTTATAGAAACCTCCGTGAGTTTGCGCAGCTCAGCCACAAGCTTAAGAGAAGGCCTTTCGGGAGGGACAGAAGAGTAGCAACGAAGTGAACGAAGAGGGAGAAGGCAAGAGCGATTTTGTCGGAGCATGGTTGGCAATGGAGAGCCGCGTGATACAACAAGTCGCTAACGCGTCAACTGTGACTTTGCTCACTCTTTGCTCATCAAGTGCTGCGATAATATAATATTTTCATATCACATATGTACTCGGCTTGTATTGTCGTGACCACAAGCTAGGAAATGATAGCCCGTGACTGCCTCAGCACAATAATAAGCAATAAGGAATTTCAGATCCTGACTTGATGGTACAACACTTCATGTGACATATTGTATATTGCCGTGACAATCGTTTTGCCAGAGAGTAGCTGAGACTTCTGGCGTCGGTCACACTCTCTGTTGGATCTTTGCCTCGCGTAACATTTTCGGCTTCAATACTGCATCTGCCTTGGGCAGTTATAATGTTCAAGGTACCATCGAGCATCGCTCAAGATATTCTTCTTATCCAGGATCTTGTCGGCGAAGTCTCAAAGGCTCCTCTTGCCGCCTTACCCGCTAAACCTGGCGATACAATCTCGGTCAATAACGACTCTATTGCCAGCTCTAGCGGAGAAACAGACAGCGAGGATGAAGTGGAGGCGGACATTCTGATTGAGAACGATGATGGTTTGGAGTCCATCCCCCAAAAGCAGTCAGGCTTGCCCTCTTCTCCCGCTTTCCTCTCATCTTACCCCGGTACTCTGTAGTGGAGAAATTCCTGAGGCTTTATTAGATTCATCCTCGTCCATGGAGACCTCTTCTTCTAGTTCTTCATCTTCTGAATCTGATACCGATCCAGAAGAAGAAGCAGTACCTAGTGCAAATGCCAAGCTTCGCGATATGGACGAAGATGAAGACGACGAAGGCGGGCCTGGGAATGCTGCCCCTCTCCGCACCAAAAACGAACTTCCAGAGTTCGGTATCACCATTCCTGATATTGCAGAGGTTGGATCAGACGAACTTTTGGAGAAAGTTGGTGAAATCATGAGCATAATCGAGAAGGTGGTTGTCGTCAAAGGCACGCCCTCGCAGAATCCCAATAGAGCTTCTGAGAAGGCGTTGGACTCTGACACACTTCTTGTTTTCGAGGATAGGAAGGTCTTGGGTTATGTGGGCACGTTTTTTGTCCTCATTCCATCCTGTCTAATGCATTAACAGGTATATGAGACCTTTGGCCCCACCTATCAGCCATTGTACCAAGTCAAGTTCAGTCAGGACTATCCCATCGACCCAGAAAAAATCATCTTAGGACGCGAAGTCTTTCACATGCCACAGCGGAGCAAGTTCGTATTTCTCAACGAGCTGAAACGTCTTCGAGGCAGCGATGCAAGCAACGCTCACGACGAGGAACCGGCCGAATATGAGCTTGAGTTTTCTGATGATGAGGCAGAGGCAGCACATAAGCGAGCACAGCGGTATGACTTCCCCCTTTCGGCGGTACGGATGCTCACGTCTATATGACGGCTGTCTTAGGGGACAAGGATCATGCGAACCTTCGATGGCATCGTCAAGACATGCGACGCCGACGCCTCCGCAGATCCACGACTCTGATCTATCAGCTGATCTCTTCTATGGTACCAATCCGTATGATGCACATGGAGTCTATGAGATGGACTATGCCGCCGGTCCTTCACGCCCGTCTCCGATGGCTTATGACGATCCGTACTCCGAAGCATATAACTTAGATGCTATTGATCCGCTTCAAAATGCATCTAGCACTGGTCCATTTCATAATGGATCCGCACGGCCGGACACCCAGACATTCATCCCTGGTGCACGTGGAAGAGGTAGAGGGCGTGGTAAAAGACCGGTCCGTGGTGGTTTCCGATCTGGTCGTGATAATGATGGCCAAGGTCGCCGTCATGATCGCGGACGTGGACGCGGGCGCGGACGAGGTGGTGACCGTGGCGACCGCGGCAAACCGTGGTCGATGGGCCAAGGCGGGCATGGCCAAGTGCCTGTCACAGAGGAATACAATCCTCATATGCCTAGCGCGATATCTGCTGCCTCGTCCGTTGCTACATTTGGGGCAAGCCAACACATTGACAATGCTGGCTACGTGTTAGGTGGCTATGCAGAGTCACCGGTTGGATCTGAAGGACAATGGTCTTATGACCCGTTCCAAGGGCAGCTTGGCTTTGGGTCACAGTCAGCATCCTTCGTGCAGCCGCACATAAATCCTCGTTTCGCGTCGGCCTTTGGTCTTGACATGGGCGTTTTGCAGCAGCAGCGGCAGCAGCAGGAGTATGCGGGCTATGGTCAGCATGGTTCTGGTGCAGCGAGTTATGGGCCAGACGGGTGGTGGAATTATGCCGATGGGGCGTCTGAGCAGTACGACCACGACCAAAAACAGGGGGGTAGTTAAGCGGGCCCTTTGAGATGTTGTATGCATCTATCGTTATTCAGTCATCTACATGTTGTGCCGGGGCCTTTTGTCCGTATGAAGACCGTTGTGTGTCCGCTGTGGCCGTCGACCCAGCGCAGTAAGGATGTGCACAAGGCCATAAGAGGCAATAAACCTCGCTCGTTACCACACCCTGCCTATGGGCTTCGCCCCGCTGCCCGTCGTCCTCCACAGCCCTCTGTCTCATGCTGGCATCTACTCGCTCGCCCGCCCTCTCTGTGGATTCCGCCCCGCCCGCGCACGTGCCGGCTTGCGCCGAGGCGGGCCCGTCGACCGCCGCGCACGCCTCGCCCCGAACGACAGCAATGCAGACCCGCCAGAAACGCATCCTGCCGCCACGGTCGCGGCGGGGGGGTCCGAGCGTCGGGAACTGTGATGCAGACATCATGATTCTCGACACGTTGAAGCGCAAACGTAGGCGCCATTTCCCCGCGGCTCTGCTCGTGTCGTACCCACCCCATCATTTGCAGACGAGAGCGAGCCACTCATCCCCGCAGACACCCGCTTCCTGCTCACCACAAACTCCGCGCTGGCACCGCCGTCCTCGTCTGGCGTCTCCTTCAAGCTGCAGCTCAACACGTCCGCCTACGAGCGCTACTTCGATAAGCCCGAAGTTCTCAAGGCATACAGGGAGCAGCAAATCATACAGACTCCCGAGTTCTCGCGTCTCGCAGAACATGCCACCGTCGGCGGACGCTTCAGACCGAGAAGCCTTGACGAGGTGCATCTGCCCCCCCCCCCTTTTTTTTTTTCTCATTTGGCACACCCTCCTGACGCCTGCCTTGTCATCCCGTTCCTGGTTCTTCAACCATTCTAGGATGATGCAGACACCTCTGATGCTGCATACGAAAAGCGACATCGCAGGTACGAGATGTTCGAGAAGCGCCAGCGGTTACGCGAGAAGGAGAAGCTCAAGCATGAGCATTACAAGCTCAAGGAGCGCATCGACCAGCTGCGCGCTATGGACGCTGCCGCCTTTCTTTTGCTCCCGGACGCATCTTTTCCTCGTGAATGGGAGTCCTCGGCGCATCTCTCCGCTGACCCTCCCGATTCCCATGGAAGTCAGCCCGCCGGTTCGTACGAAGGAGAGTCGCGGAAGGAGCAGATGCTGGACGTCGCATCCGGTCTGGAGGAGCGGTATCGGACACTTCTTAACCCGGAGCACAAGCGCGCGCTGGAGCAGGAAGCCTCGCGACGACAGAGTCTCGCGGCGGTCGACCTGGACCAGGAGTCAGCGGAGGGCGATGACGCTGAGAGTCAGTATGAGCTTGACGGGTCCCCACGGCTGGTGAAAACAGAGACCGAAAAGATTAAACTGCGGATCCGTTTCCCGACGAGGGGTTCGTCTGCGTCTTTCTCCACGTCCGCACCCCCCAAGCTTACAGCGTCGCCACTGAAAAAACGCGGATCAGCGCTCTCCCCGCACACGACACGCATGCCGCAGGGCAGACGCGGGAAAATGCAGGTATCCTCTCCTGCTGTGTCGGTGGACACCCCTTCCCCCGCAGTTCATGCGCTCCCCGAGTACGACGGCCTTCTCAGCCCGGACTCGCCTTCGTTCTTCTCTGTGCCCATCTCAAGGCGGCGCAGCACACTCGCACGGGCAGCTAACGGCACGTTCATAAAGCGAGGCGCTGCACACGCGCTTAGAGGGCGGCATCCGGGACGTCCGCGGAAGCGCTTCCGAAGCACCGACTCCGCGGGCGACTCGGACGAGTCCATGTCGCTGAACGGGTCGCTGGACGCGGGCGAGTCGCCGCCCGCGTCGCTGCACTCGCACGGCAGCAGCTACCACCGCAGGGGAGACCACGAAACGTCGCTGCTCGTCATCTCGGCGCTGCGGAACGCGGGC
This sequence comes from Albatrellus sp. MG142, assembly GCA_003314695.1. Classification (NCBI taxonomy): domain Eukaryota; kingdom Fungi; phylum Basidiomycota; class Agaricomycetes; order Russulales; family Albatrellaceae; genus Albatrellus; species Albatrellus sp. MG142. The sequence goes on from QLPM01004562.1 coordinate 13,184, forward strand.
GCACAGCAGGCGCGCAAGACGCAGCGGCATGTGCTCGCGTTTGGGGTGAAAGTCCCGCACGAGCTGGAGGAGGTGCGCGACTTTGAGATCCCCGCGTGGGCGTGGCCGCGCGAGGGCGGTCTGGGCCACCCGTTCGGGGAAGGCTCGTCGGACACGTATGCCGTCGAGGACATCCTCGCCTCGTAAATCTAGAACTTGCTCTTGGACTCCTCCCACCTTACACTATGATTTTAGTTTGGCCTCGACACTCATGTCTTACTGCGTACTACCTGTCTCTCTAATACCTTATTCTGTCGGGGCCTGCCTTGTCGTTATTTTCTTCTTTAGGTTCACTCCATCTTATCTTATCAGTATTTGTGAGCTTGTGCCAGGTGAGTACTAGAGGGTATCGAGTACCGTTGTAGTCAAGTCTATGTAGTCAGGTCTATGACAAGTAACGAGTCCAGAATGGCTCAAGCCGCCCGAGCCTTCCCTTTGGCCATGACGCCGATGATTCCCAGAGCGTCCCGTCGCTGTGCGAGGGTCAAATCCACTCTCGTCGAGAGCGTGTGCCTCGCTCTATGGACGGGACCGAGGTGGCCCTTCTGCATCATCTTGCTGATACTGACGCTTTTGTTGTACCGCGAATAGTCGCCCCCTAGATGCTCCTTGAAGCTCTGCACGCGCAGACGGGCAAGGGACGGCAAGCCCAGGGCCACCTTGGTGCGCCCGTGGGTGATGGTCATGGGGCGCACGCTGAACAGCTCGCGCAGCTCCACGGGCTCGAAGGCGGTCATGTTGGCCGAGGGGCGTGCCCGCTCGCTGGGTGCAGCCTCTCCCACCTCCATGACCTCTGCCGCCTTGGCCCGGCTCGCGCTGCGCCTGCTCGTGTCTGCAGCTTTCGGCACGGCGCTGCCGGGCTGGTCTGACGAGTTGCGGGCACCCCGACGAGGTTCCTCGTCGCGGACGGGACTGGCGAATGCGGTGGGCTTCGGTTTGGCGGCGCCGTTGCGCTGAGCATTGTCGCCGCGCTGTGTACTTGCATTGCGTCGTGCATTGTCGTCGCGCCGAGCATTGTCGCCGCGCTGTGCACTTGCATTGCGCCGTGCATTGTCGTCGCGCCGAGCATTGTCGCTGCGCTGTGCACTTGCATTGCGCCGTGCATTGTCGCCGCGCCGAGCACCGTCGCCGCGCTGGGTGTTCGGCGGGGCGTTGCGGCGGGGGCTGGTCTGCTGCGCGTCGTCCGAGCGGACAAGCGGGAGCAGGGACACGAGCTCGTCCTGCCAGCCGTGGTTGCGCCGCACGGGTCTCGTGGGCTGCCGGACCGTAGTGCCAGATGCGCGGGAGTCGGGAGCATCGCTGTCCTGTCTGGGGCTGTTGTGGCCGGCTAAATGCAGTCAACATCGGGTAGGTGGCATGGCACGGTGCGAGGGACACACACATGGCTGGACATTGGCGACGCTGGTGGTGACCGGCTCTGCCC
>QLPM01004571.1:3104-18836 GCA_003314695.1 Albatrellus sp. MG142
TCTCGCTCTCCAACCTGGTAGCTCGACGCTAGCCAGTGCTCCACACAATCTTGTTTACTTCGGCCAAGGAACCAGGCTAAGCTTCGCCTTTGGAACCACCGTTGATCCCGCATCCCGATAGGACCTTGCTGACCTTCGTCACGCTAAGTCCTTACAGTCGGTGGCTTTGCTAAGATGGGCAAGGTTTCCCCTGTATGAGGAGACTAGGTTGCAAGGTTCAGGTATAAGCTGATGAGGATGAGGTATGACAATGCCTTGTCAGGGCAAAAGGGATATGACATGAGTGGACTGGTATTGGCTAGTCTAGTACTGGGTAATGTGAGGCTGATGCCAACAGTGAGGCCAAAGATCAAGGGAATGAAAAAAGGCATGATGGATTGAGTGTAGAGACCTAGGATACTATCCAGCTGTAGGTGGATATCCCAGATGATCAGGACTGGGGAAAGTACAGTGTATACAACTAGGTATATATAGTACAGTATTTAGGGCAGGTGAGACTATGCTCTGCAGGTGTCGAGCCTTATCTACCAATAGCACTAAGACCTCATGGTCTGTGCACTGGAACCCTATAGAATATCATAGAATGATGAGTAAGGGAATGCACAGCATCAGTAAGCCATGTGCAGCGTATGAGTCATATCTAAAAGGTAAGCGGCCCAGCTTAGTAAGTAAAGAGAAAGAAAAGATAATACTAATGAGATGAAGCTTTAGAGTTAAGCTGAGTCTCAATAAATGTCTGTAAAAGGCAGTTGCTTATATAAGAATGTGCATCATGAAATAAAGATAAAAGAAATAAAGAAAATAGACAGTCATGACAATACCCCCTCTCCAAGGTGAGTTGACCTGATGAACTCCTGTAGAACTGAAACCACCACTACCTCTAGTAGTGTCTTTGAGAGAATCAACAGCAACAGCTGGATACAATGCAATAGATTCAAGGATAAATTGGGTGACATGGTCACCAATAGAAACTTTGAAGTCATGAATGATTGAATAGAAGGACTTTTACAGGGCCTCTGTAATCAGAATCGATAATGCCAGCACCCACATCAATCATCTGTTTCAAGGCTAATCCACTATGAGGAGCAATATGTCCATAATGCCCAAGTGGAACTGCCACAGACAACTGAAGGTCGACTAATGCATGATCTTTAGCAGGGATAACAACATCCACTGCACTGTACAGGTCTAAGCCTGCTGCTTTTTCTGATCCCCTGGTGGGGAGAGTTGCTTCTGGAGACAATGACTTGAAAGGCAGAGTAGGAGGATCAGAGATGGAATGGATGGCATTGGGATGAAGATGATATTTTGAAACCAACGAGGGAACATCTTCTTTGATAACAGATGCAGGTTCCCAAGAATTGGCTTCAGTCAGATAGCCTTTCCATTTGACAAGATATTGGATCTGTCTCCTGTATCTTCTGCTGTTCAAAATTTCTTTGACTTCATATTCTTCATGATCACCTACAATAATAGGAGGTGGTGGGGTAGATGGAGTTCTTTCTGGAATAGTGTTTTCTGTGAATGGGTGTAATTTGACCACATGAAAAACCAGATGAATTTTCATAGACTGAGGAAGTTTGAGTTTATATGTGTTATTAAAGAGTACTTCCAAAATTTTGTAGGGTCCTAGTCTTTTATGATTGAGTTTCTTCATAGGTCGTCCTGTATCCACATTTGTTGCTTCCAACCACACCTTGTCTCCTTTCTTGTAAATCGGTGTCTTTCCTCTATGTGCATCATAATACTTCTTCATATTATCAGCTGCCTTGTGAAGTGCTGCTTCAGTGTCTTCTCAAATTCTGGTCAAGGCAGTGACAAATTTGTCAACTGAATCAATTTTAGAAGTACTGTTTGGCTCATATCCCATGCATGGATTTTGTCCAAAGTTCAGCATAAATGGAGAATATTTGGTGGATGACTGAACTTGGTTGTTATATGAAAATTCTGCCATGGTAACCAAGACACCCAATCAGATTGTCGATGATTGACAAAAATGCATAAATATTGTTGATTTCTTGATTTATATGCTCTGTTTGTCCATCTGTCTGTGGATGATATGCTGTGGAAGTGGCTGTCTGAATTCCTAGCATCTTGTTTAATTCTCTCATGACTTGAGATGTGAATTGAGGTCCTTGATCTGAAAGAACCTTCTCTGGCATACCATGGAATTTCCAGATATTGTTGCACATAAGATGAGCTACTCCTTCTGCTGTGACTGTTTCTGTGGTAGGGATAGTGTGATCCATTTTCAAAAATCAGTCTACCACAACCAATATCAAATCGTTCCCCTGAGATTCTGGGAGTTTGACAATAAAATCCATAGATATGATTTGCCACGGTCTTGATGGTATTTTGTTTGGCATCAATTCTCCTTGTGGTTTGATAGGGAATGTTTTTGTCCTCTGGTAGATATCACATCCTTTCACATACCTTCCTACATACTCTGCCATATGAGGGAACCAGAAATGTCTCTTCACCAATTCGATTGTCTTCCATTGTCCTGGATGTCCTGCAATAGGAGTATTGTGACACATCTTGACCACTTCTGCTTGACAATTCTTTGGTACAAATATCTTCCCTTCATATGTCATAACTTTGTTTTCATCTTCATTGATCCCTGCAAATATTGCTGTCTTTCTTTCATCTGCATCCAAACTATCCCATGCCTTCCAATCTTCATCATCTTTTTGTGACTTTATTATTTTCTGTAATAAATCTTCATCCATAGCTGCAATAGAAATGTTTTGATTGTTTTTGAAAAATTCTGGTTTTAATAGAATAATGTTTTTGTTGCTGGTTTCTACCCCCTCTTTATGATCCAAACATCTCATGAGGAGATCTGGTTTGGCACTAGAAGAACCTGAATGATGGGAGAGTTGGAAATTGAAATGGGAAAGAAATAAAGACCAGCATGCTTGACAACGATTAAGCTTCTGCACTGTCATAAAATATTCAAGATTCTTGTGGTCTGTAAGAATTTGGAAAGGTAGTTTAGCACCTTCTAGATAATGATGCCAAGAATTGAGGGCACAAATGATAGCTAACATCTCCTTGTCATAGATGTCATAATTACATTCAGCAGGTGACAGTCCTTTGCTAATGAAAGTGACAGGGTGCCATTTGTCATCATCACATAATTGGGAGAGGACTGCACCAGTTGCATATCCCAAACTATCAGCTTCAACTAAATAAGGGCAAGATTCATCAGGGAAAACCAAAATAGGATGAGTGCAAATAGAAGATTTAAGCATTTCAAATGCTTTGAATTCATTGACACCCTATGACCAGGGTTTGTCTTATTGGAGGATAATTTCACAACCCTGTATGCTGGCACTTGCCAGCAGAGATTGTACCCACACATGTAGTGTAGCAACCATTCCACAGTTAACTAAGTCATTGTTTTTCATCAGTTCTGAGTGCAACCTTGCAACATGTCTTTCTGTAATAAGGAGTTGAGAGGTTTAGCAATATTAGAAAAATCATGTATGAAACAACAATAAAAGTTAGTAAAACCCAAAAATGAGCAAACTTCCATAACATTTGTAGGAACAGGCCAATCAGCAATGCCTTGAACCTTGATTGGATCCATCATAATTTTATCATATGCAATCTTGAGACCTAAATAATCAATTTTGGTTTTCTTGAAGTCACATTTCTCCAGTTTGAGGTATAATTGATTATCCTCAAGAATTTGTAAGACTTCCTTGACAATTTTCTGGTGTTCCTCCAACGTTGCTGTAAAAATCAGAATATTGTCCATATACACCACAACACATCCTTGTGCAATAAGTCTTCTGAACAAATGGTTCATCTGTTGAACTCTGCTTCGACATCTGTGATGCTACTAGTCACTAAAGGACCTTTACAGGTCCATGGACTTCTTACTTACACTTTCATTCACTTTTTATGGGTATCCTTGTACTTACAATGACTCACTCTCACACTCTGTCATACAGTGACTCATTCCTTCCTTTCTTGTATCATTTATTGTCCTTCTGAGTTTCAACTGAACTTGAACTCTAATTACTTTACAGTACTTAAACCTTCATTTCATCATCCTCTCACTTCAGCTTTCTTTCCTTTGCTGAAGTGAGTATTACAAACTCTCTTGTTCACTCTCATTCTTATAACTGTCCATCTCACTGTAGCTCTGTGTCATGCTCTCTACACTATCTGTGTATCTCTTGTGCTCCTACTTTCAGCATGCATATCACCACTGCAGTGGACTTTCTTATCACCATAGACTCATGGATTGCTATCAAGTAATGGGTTTATCCAGCCACCATGGCAGTGTGGCTGCCTCTCTCTGTTGCCCTATGCTTGCTCACAGCATGGGGACAAGTCGTAGGTCTTATGGTGATGCACCAGGTATGGGAGTTCACTACACATCTGGAGACTATCTGGTTTGGGTTGTTGAGGAACATGGCACGTCTCTCCATGGCCATCCACCCTCAACTACATCATCATTGTTTGAAAGGTAGCAGGACTGTTTGTGAGCCCAAAGAACATGACAAGGGGTTTGAAGAGGCCTTTGTTGGTTATAAATGCGGCTTTCCATTCATCTCCATCTTGTATACGAACGTTGTTGTACCCCCATCTGATGTCAAGCTTTGTGAAGTATTTTGTGCCCTTAAGCTTGTCAATCAGTTCTGAAATAAGAGGAAGGGGATAACTATTCTTGATCATCATGTCATTGAGACATCTATAGTCTTGAATGGGTCATAAATCTCCAGACTTCTTCTTGATAAAGAAAAATGGTGAAGCCATAGGTGATTTAGAGGGATGGATATGACCACTCTTCAGGTTTTCATCTAAGAATACTTCCAATTGTTTTTGCTCATCCAAAGATAGATTGTAAATTTTTCCCACAAATGGTTTTGATCCTGGTTTCAACTCAATTGCATGATCCCAAGGTCTGTGAGGTGGAAGGGCATTGAAAAATTCTTTTTCAAAAACCTTTTTGAATTGATGATATGCCTTTGGAACAATATCTTTGAATGTTTTCTTGATTTTCTTCTTTTCTGCTTCGATTGCCAAATCTTGTGAAATATTATTGATGGCAGCTTCTTCTTCTCTTGGTCCCATCATAACCATCAGAATTCATTCTTCTTTTTCCTCTTTCATCTGCCTTTGGCATTCCTTCATCTTCTGTCTCCATACTAAAGCATCTGCTTTAACATGATATTCACAATGTCTTGGGCATCTGTTGAATGTGAATTCTCCTGTGATCCAGTCGATAGATGGATTATGATGTTTTAGCCAGGATTCTCCTACAACCAATGTGTTCTTCCCCAAATTGCTAATCATAAAAGTAGCTTGTAAGGGTTCAACATGCAAGCAAGTGGTTGAACACCTAAGACTAATGGCAGAGCCCTAGGTGAAGCCCAAGGTTTGAGAGCGAGTAAGACAAATAATATAAGCTCCCTAGAATGGGAAGGCTTATAGAGACCAGTAAACTTGCTGAAGATCCTGAAGACAAATATGCTGTATTGTACAAGAGGATAAGCTTGGCTAATCCTCACAATCTGGTACAGTATTTATACATGATACTTGAGGGCAGGGCTCCCTCCTGGGCATGGGTGTTCAATGTAAGTAATCCCTTATCCTCCAATAGGATCACAGGGATATGAGTCAGAGATAAGAAACTAAAAATAGATGTGAAACGAGTTAGAACAAGTTTTGGGTTAAAAATAGACTAATAGAAGTGAAGGCTATCTGCCTCATGTATCCAGTGAGGCAGATGAGTCAGAGATAGCAAAAATAGAACAGATAACTGAAAATAGAATGAAATGTGATGGAACACCACTTGGTAAGTGATGGTAGTGATAACTGGTGGATAGGGCAGGTAAGTGGTAAGATGAAAGGAAAAATTAAGTCCTGGTAACTGTAACATTACCCCTCCTCTACCCAATTGCTGTCTCAGCAATTACTTGTAGTCGTCGGCCTCGTTCATCTCATAGTCAGTTGGGTCATGAGTGGCCACACCAGAAGCAGAGTAGGAACACCCTACTCCATGGATCCCATGTTGTAGATCCACACGGCAATCATGACAGAACCTACAGTTATATGAACAGGGCCCTGGGTGGGACCTCTGACAGAGGCAGGTAGTGAGGGGGCGAAAGTTTTGGCAGTGGGCAGAAGAGGCGGCAGGGATATTTGGGTTGAAGTTGGGATGGTGTGGCTTTCTACACTCCCTCCACCTATGACCGATTCTGTTGCAATTATATCAACATGTAGGTTTGTGCTTTGGGTGGCATGGCTGATTTTCTTTATCAGAGTCAGTGGCACCTCCTCGAAGGTGGGTGGTGGGTTCTTCCTCTTCAGATGAGGAAGAGGGGTAGGGGTGACAAGAGGATGAAGGGTTCCATCCAACATTATCTTGGAGAAGGCAGAGGGGTGGTGGTGCAAGGTCTTCATCTGGTACAGTGACTTGTACCAGATCTACATGATAGGGAGTGGCAAAATATGGAAGCATTCATGCTTCTGCATTGGCATTAACAAGTCGGTTTGTGATTTCTTGAGCTTCCCAGGTACACTCATTGAAAAATTGTTCAATGTTTGATAGGAAGGAGTCAAGGGATCTCAGACAGTGATAGTAGTCACGATAATGTACCACATCAGCTGTGAGTCCCCTGTCCTGGCAATGGATGAGGGCACACTCAACCTGGATACTGTTCTTGTAACTTGTCAAGGCCTCATGGAAGGCTGGGGATATTTTGACATCCTGGAGGAGGGGCCTGACAACCATGGGTTTGGTGCATCTTTTAACATCTAGGAAGGATCGTCCTTGGAGGACTAAATCCTTTTCAATTCAATCTGGTGATTGTTTCAGCTCTCCAATCACCTTGAACATGTAGTCAGCTGGTAGTTGATCAAATGTCGGGGTTGGGTCAGTGGCAGGTAGGTATGGTGTGGCAGAGCATGGTGGTGGTACAGGTAGTGGTGGGAAATCTGGGTTCTTGGGTCCCAGATTGACATTGTCTTCAAGGTTTGGTGATGGGGTACATTCGGGTGGGATGACTGGGTTGAGAGGTTGTGGAGAGGGTGAGCATGAGGTGGGTAGTTTGGCTGGTATGTATCATGGTGAGTCGGAATGGTATTGGTATGGTTTATTGTGTAGTTCTAGTTCCTCTTTGATATTAGCAAGAACTTCTGCTAATATGGCTGGGTCTTCTGGGTCATTGGGTGTGTGATAAGGTGTCTCCTTGTCAGCTAGTGCTGCTTTGGTGAGGGTCAGGAGTGGGTTGGGTGGGGTGGTTAGGCCATGTGCCCTTGATTCAAATTGTATAATGGCCTCTTCAATGAGGGCCAAGGTTGGGTTGGTGGTTTGCTTGTCGACGAGCATTTCAGTTGGTGAGGGTAGGGTGGCAACTTGGTTCCATTCATCAATGGTCAAGGCAATATGCAGTTGACCATTGACAAAAGAGTGGGGGAAGTTGAAAGAGTCGGGTGGAGATGGTGTATTGGCCATGGTAGATGTTAACTGAAGAGAAAGAGGTAGGGGGGAAAGCTCCAGGTTGGCTTATGAGACAGGTGATGGTAGTGGTTGAGAGGCAGGAAACTGAGGGAAGATGAAAATCACCCCCCCCTTTTTTAACATCGACAACCATGTCAAGAAGTACTAGGGTGTAGGGTAGGGGATGCTGTGGTGGGGTGGGAAGAGTGGAACTCTGAAATGAGGTCATGGGCTGAGTGGAGCTCTGCAGCAGGGAGCCACTGGTCATCTGCTGATGGATATCCCAACCAGTGCATGAGGTAGTGGAGTGAGTTCCTGATATAGCATGAATCTAGAATAGATTCGACTTTGAATCGAAGTGTTCATCACCACTGATAAGATCAGGTGGTGGGCGAGTAAAATTAGGACCGTGGGATGGCATTTCACGATAGGGTGATAAGAAAGATCTGTGGAACATGGGGTGGATCTTCCATGTGGATGGTAGGATGAGATGGAATGTCACTGGATTAACCACCTTTGAGATAATGAAGGGGCCATGGTGGCATGGCACCAACTTGGCAGTGGGGTAGAAGGTATTGGGATGTTTACCTTCTAACCATACAGAATTGCCTTCCTTATAGGGAAGTGAGGGAATGTTATCAACCCAATTGCAGTGAGCAATACGTTGGGTGGCAAGAATGTCATCACAGAGTTGGGATAAGGTGGAAAGTCTTTCCTCTACCATGGGGTTGAGAGTGGAGTCAAAAGTGCATGGAATTGAAACAGGGTGGTAGCCCATGAGGGCATAGAATGGTGAGGTGGTTGTGGTGGCACGTACTTGTGTGTTGTGTGTGAATTCTGTACTGATAAGATTATTGGCCCAGTCCGATTGATGGGTGTTGCAATATGCTTGGAGATATTGTTCCAATTCTTGATTCAACCATTTGGTTTGTCTGTTGGTTTGTGGGTGATAAGCCATGCTCATGGCTTGTTGAATAGATAAGAGTTTACACAGTTCTTTTGAGAAATTGGCTGTGAACTGAACTCCTCGATCAGAGATCAGTTTGGATGGGAGACCAAAGCATCTCCAGACTTGTTCATAATATAAATTAGCAGTTTGTTCAGCAGTTATAGTGGAGTGACAGGGTGTGATAACCGTTGCTTTGGTGGCATCATGGTCGACAAAGACTGCAATCACATCAAAACCCCTGGATTGAGGTAATTCCATGATGAAGTCCATTGAGACTGTCATGAATGGCGTTGCATCTTTGACTGGTGGGATTGGCATGAGTGGGGTACATGGTCAGTTGGGTAGGTTCTTTGTGGATTGGCAAGTAGCACATCCATCCACATAATCATAGATAAATTTATGCATGCCAGTCCACCAGAAAGATCTTTGGACCAGGTCCAGGGTTTTGACTCTTCCCAGGTGTCCAGTGGCTGGGATATCATGATGGAGTTGTACAATTTCTCATTGGATATCTTCATTATCTGGGATGCAGAGACAATTGGAATAAAACACTAAACCATTCTGTACAGTCCAGTGCTTTTGTAGGGTTCATTTCATCGGGCTTGGTGTGTTGGCTTGGATGGATCAGAGAACATCTAGGATTTCTCCATCCATTGATTGACAGTCTTTGATTTTTTGTAGCAATTCTGAATTTTCTAGTGTCAAGGAAATAGTGCGGGTGAAGACAGATGGTGGTAGAATCACCATGTCTTCATTGTCATTGTCTCCAGTATCATGATCGGGTCTTCTTGATAATGCATCCAGTTTTCCTGCACTTTTTCCCATGACATGGGTAATGGTGAAATCGAATCTGGTGAGGTATAATGCCCATCTTGCTTGGCATCTTGACAATTTCCTGGCCTCTTTGAAGACTTCCAGGTTTTTGTGATCAGATAGGATTTTGATCATGTGTGGGGATCCTTCTAGGTAGTGTCGCCATTCCTCCAGTGATTTGATTATGGCAAGTAATTCTCAGTTGTATATGTCATAATTCTGTTTGGCTTGGATAAATGATTTTGACATAAAGGCGATGGGATGCCAATGACCATTGTCTCCTTTTTGTGATAGTACCGCCCCACAGGCCATTTTTGATGTGTTGCATTCTAGTCATAAGGGTGCAGTGGGGTCGGGTTGGATGAGTATCAGGGTTTCCATAAATCAGGCTTTGAGATTTTGGAACGATCTTTCCTCCATGTCAGGACCGTCTATTTTCTATTTCTTTTGTTCTATATTCACAACACGCATTCTTATATAACCATATACCTTTTACAGACATTTATTGAGACTCAGCTTAACTCTAAAGCTTCATCTCATTAGTATTATCTTTTCTTCCTTTTACTTACTAAGCTGGGCTGCTTACTCTTTAGATATGACTCATATGCTGGGCATTGCTTATTGATGCTGTGCATCTACTTACCAATCATTCTACAACATTCTATAGGGTTCCAGTGCACAGACCATGAGGTCTTATAGCTATTGGTTGATAAAGCTTGACACACGCCATGCATGGTCGAGCCTGCCCTTAACACTGTACTATATATACTAGGTAGCTTACTCTGTATTTCTTTAGTTCTGATCATCTGGGATATCCGCCTCACAGCGAGATTGCATCCTACTGGTCTTACCTCAATCCATCCTGTTACTCTTCCTCCTGTCAGTTGTTGGCCTCGCTCTTGGTGTTGGTCTCACAATTGATCAGAACTCCTCTACCTTCAATATCTCTTTCTATTTCATCATCCTCCCTTCTCTCCCCTACCATATTCCTCTCTACAGCATTGCTATTCCGCTGTAGCAAACACTTCAATCTCTGACTCAAAACACTTCGAGTGCTGTTGCCTTAACCAGTAATGCATTCGAAACTCCACTCAACTTTAAACCTTCATCTCACATCTTTCTAGTGGGATGTACTTCAACAATCAACCGGTCTTACTACACTTGCCACAAGGCCAAGTGGGACCTTCAACAACTACACCTCACCTACACCACCAACCCATACTTTGAGGAACTTCAACCACGAAAATATCCCAACAAATCCCACCAACACCCCCTCCAAAGACTAATCACCTGGCACTACTCCATAGCACTAGAACGACTCCGACAACCATACACCCACGTCAAACGTTTTCCGTGGCATCTGTGTGTTGACCCAAGAACAGAAGAGTGGACCACTGCCCCAAAAAGCCGAAGAAGACATTACTCAAAGGCAGTGAGTCAACAGATATACAATCAGTTCAAAGAGACTTCAGATTACGCACCCACGATCATAAGAGCTTTACATGTACACCCTCAGTACGTGTTTACCATTGATCCAATAGTGTGTTTTGAGTCATACAGACCAGAATCAGATCAGTATCTGTACTAGGGTCAAAACTGGAGGGTCTTATTGAAGCAATAACATCTCTTTTATTACTTTCCTTTCAACACGTCTGCACCATACAGAGTCCCAAGGAGGAAAGGGCAGCAATCGCCTTCACCTATCAGAACATCAGAAGAAGAGGATGTTCTGATACCTGAGAACATCTCGGATACCCTTCCCACCACCATTCCATATCCCCCATCTCTTTCTACCACCACCACTGCCCCCAACACAATGTCTGCTCAGGATATGCAGCAGATGATGAGCATGATGCAGGCCATCAAAGCTCAGCTTGATGAACAGAAGGTGCAAATGATTGCACAACAAGAATATATCCTAAAACTCAAAAAACAACAAGGAAAGATGAAGGAAGAAGGAGAAACTTCCAAAACAAAAACCAAAGATGACAAAGAGCTGGAAGTCAGGGTCAGATTGCCAAAGGTGAAAGCAGCTGAACCAATGCCATTTGATGGCACAAAGGCAAAATTCCAGGCCTTCAAGGATCAACTTTTTCTGTTTTACAGAGCACACCCAGATTATGATGAAGAAGATAAGATAACAGTGACATTATCTTACATGAAGGGTGGCTATGCCGAAGAATGGAAGAGAATGATCATAGACAAGATAGAGAAAGACTGGATGTTCCCAGCATCACATCCATGGGGATTTGAAGACCATGACGATCTCATGGCTATGTTGGAAGAAGTTTTTGGAGACCAACATAAAGAACAAACCATGCAACAAAAGCTTGCACACCTTCAACAGGGAGCAAAGCTTATTGAAGACTTCACTACTGAATTCCAGCTTTATGCTGAAGACTCTGGGTATGACGAAAAGGCATTAATAAACTTGTATAAACAAGGAATGAGTCAGCAGCTGCTGACATCTTGTTATCAAGTTTTGCCAGTGCTGAAGACCCTAAAAGAGTGGATTAGCCATGCAAGAGACAGGGAGTTCGCGTATAGAGAAATGCGCCACTTTCAGACCATTACCAGATACAGACAAGGCGGACCACCTTGCCAAACACCTTATCAAAGCTATGGACCGAGACAGTCCTATGCTCCATGACCACAAGCCCCCATATCAGTGCCAAGTACTTCAAGTACTTTACCACAGGGAGAGCCAATGGACATTGATAGGAACAAACAGAGGGGCCTGAGGCCATTGATCTGTTACCACTGTGGCAAACAAGGCCACTATTGAAGTCAATGCCAAGAACTGCAGAGACAGCAGCAGCAGAGGCTGCCTCAGAGGACTAGGATGGCAGAAGAAGTTAGAAATATGGGACAGGACGATTTCCACGCCATGATGCACGAAGAGATGAAGGCACATGGAATCAGTTTCACAGAGAATGCCGAGGGTTTTTGATTGGACAGAAGTTGGACATGAACTTACTGTTGTACAATAGGTTTTCATGCATTGTTCTGGATGATAGCACTGTAGATCACACCAATTCGATATCTCCCACTACTACTTTATGTGAAATACAGCCAGAAGTTTTATCTGAACATGCAGAAAACAAGAAAGTGTCAGAGGTTATTCCTGAGCCTAGAAAGGAACATATGTGAACTATTGATAATGACAAATTTCCCAAATTCAAGCTAGTCATCAAAACCATTGACACACAAGAATCACTCACTGTTGATGCATTACTAGATTCAGGAGCTACTAGTCTTTATGTGGATAAAGAATTTATCCATAAAAACGAGATCAATACTATGAAACTTGACAAAGCAATACCCGTTTACAATGTCGATGGATCGTTAAACCGTGGAGGATCAATCACAGAAAAGGTAGACTTTATCCTCAAAGTCCAAGATCATACAGAACGAGCCATGTTTATGGTCAGCAATTTGGGAAAGAATACGTTGATTGTTGGAGAATCTTGGCTGAAGCATCATAATCCATCTATTGACTGGATAACAGGAGAATTCACCTTTGATCGTTGTCAAAAAAGATGTGAATACTGAGTCAAAGCTGATGCACTTGTATGGAGACAAAAGATGAAAGAACGGCAAAGACAGATGAAGGAGAAAAAGGAATTTTGATGGTTATGATGGGACCAAGAGAAGAAGAAGCTGCCATCAACAATATTTCTCAAGACTTAGCGATCGAAGCAGAAAAGAAGAAAATCAAGAAAACATTTGAAGATATTGTTCCAAAAGTGTATCATCAATTCAAAAAGGTTTTTGAAAAAGAATCTTTCGATGCACTTCCACCTCGTAGACCTTGGGATCATGCCATAGAATTGAAACCAGGATCAAAACCATTTGTGGGAAAAATCTACAATTTATCTTTGGATGAGCAAAAACAGTTGGAAATATTTCTGGATGAAAATCTGAAAAGTGGTTGTATTCATCCTTCAAAATCTCCCATGGCTTCACCATTTTTCTTTATCAAGAAAAAGTCTGGAGATCTTCAACCCATTCAAGACTATCGACGTCTTAATGATATGACCATCAAGAACAGTTATCCCCTTCCTCTTATTTCAGAATTGATTGACAAGCTAAAAGGCACAAGATATTTCACAAAGCTTGACATTCAATGGGGGTACAATAATGTTTGTATTCAAGAAGGGGATGAATGGAAGGCCGCTTTTATCACAAACAAAGGCCTTTTCGAACCTTTGGTCATGTTCTTTGGACTCACAAATAGTCCGGCTACTTTCCAAACAATGATGAACCATTTATTCAGAGGACTTATCGCTCAAGGATGTGTTGTGGTATATATGGACGATATTCTAATTTTCACAGTGATGTTGGAAGAACACCAGAAAATTGTCAAAGAAGTTTTACAAATTCTCGAGGATAACCAATTATACCTCAAACCTGAGAAATGTGACTTCAAGAAAACTGAAATTGATTATTTAGGCCTCAAGATTGCTTTTGATGAAATTATGATGGACCCAGTCAAAGTTCAAGGCATTGCAGATTGGCCAGTTCCCTCTAATGTTACAGAAGTTCGCTCTTTTCTTGGTTTTACTAACTTTTATAGACATTTTATTCGTGATTTTGCCAATATTGCTAAACCATTGAATTGTTTATTACAGAAAGATAAACCTTGGACCTGGGGTCCTGAGGAATTCAAAGCATTCGAAACGCTTAAATCTTCTATTTGTTCTCACCCTGTTTTGGTATTTCCTGAAGAATCTCATCCCTATTTAGTTGAAGCTGATAGCTCAGGATATGTGACTGGTGCAGTCCTTTCCCAATTATGTGATGATGACAAATGGCATCCTGTCGCTTTCATTAGCAAGGGATTGTCACCAGCTGAATGTAATTACAACATCTATGACAAGGAGATGTTGGCTATTATTTGTGCTTTAGATTCCTGGCATCATTATTTAGAAGGCACTAAATTTCCAGTTCAAGTTTTAACAGATCACAAGAATCTTGAATATTTTATGACAGTGCAGAAGCTTAATTGTTGACAAGCACACTGGTCTTTATTCCTTTCCCATTTCGATTTATGACTCTCCTATCGTTCAGGTTCTTCAAGTGCAAAGCCAGACCTCCTCTCAAGATGTTTGGATCATAAGTGTAAGGGTTTAACATGTGATCGAGCGGTCAAACACCTATATGACGAGGTGGCGGAGCCCTAGGCGAAGCCCAAGGTTTTAGATTGAGTAAACAAGGTGAGACAAGTTGAAGGACTTGCGAGACTTAATTGATGTGCTGAAGATCCAAACAAGTACTAGTGATTGTACAAGAGGATAAGCTTGGAGCTTATCCTCATGGCAAGTTACATGTTATATATGGAGATCTCGAGGGCAGGCGTCCCTCCTGTGCGTGGGTAAGATTGTACAGTAACCCCTTATCCTCCAATAGGACATTGAGGGTACGAGTCAGAGATAAGCAAGATGGAATATGATAGAACGAGGTGGAATGTATATGAGTCATGAAGGAATACTGCTTAGTAAATGGTAAGGGTCAACAAGGGGAATGTATGGAGGATGAGCAGTAAGAAGAAAAGAAATTAGTCCGGTGGTTCATGACATCACCCCTCTCCTACCCAATTGCTGCCTCAGCAATTAGTCATAGTCATCCGCGTTGTTCATCTCATAGTCCATGGGGTCATGGGATGTGGTAGCACGATCAGCATATGAGCATCCCAAACCGTGAACTCCATGAAATAAATCAGAACCACACCCTCTGCAGAATTTGCAGTTGTAGACACATGGTCCACTATGCGATCGTTGGCAAAGGCGAGTGAACAGAGGGTGAAACTCCGAGTGAGGGCGTGAGGAGGAGGAGGGTTGGTGGGGATGGAAATTGGTGTGACATGGGGCCCTACATTCTCTCCATCTATGCCCTACCTTGTTGCAGTTGAAGCAACAAGTTGGTTTACGCTTGGGTCATTTAGAGCGGTTTTCCTTCTCCGAGTCATCGGCGCTGCCTCTGATACGAGTGGCTGGTTCAGGTGATGAGGGTAATGAGGCGGGTGAATCATCAGAAAGGTTGGGGAAGGCGGAGAGAGGAGCGGGTGGTACTGAGATGACTTCAGGCAGGTTAATGTGGTAGGGGGTGGCGAGATAAGGGAGCATGTGCGACTCAGTGTCCACATTGACAAGTCTGTTTACTATCTCCTGTGCCTCCCAGGTCCTCTGGTTTGCCAGCTCATTAAGATGTTTGATGAGTGCATCGAGATGATCGAGGCAATGATAGTAATCACAATATCGTACTATATCTGCGGTGAGACCTCTGTCATGACAGTGGATCAGCACCCTTTCCACCCTGATGCTGCTGTCACGATCTACAAGGATCTGGTTAAAGGGGGGTGACAATTCGATATCCTGGCGAAGGGGTGTAAGGACTTAGCGTGACGAAGGTCAGCAAGGTCCTATCGGGATACGAGATCAACGGAGGTTCCAAAGGCGAAGCTTAGCCTGGTTCCTTGGCCGAAGTAAACGAGATTATGCAGAGCACTGGC
>QLPM01004584.1:0-25277 GCA_003314695.1 Albatrellus sp. MG142
GACGGCGTAAGGCCGTTGTCAGAGGGTAATGTCCTTGTGCAAGTGGAGTAGCGGATGAAAGGAAGTCCGGGATGCGCAGTAAGTCAATAGACAATGAAACAGGGTAAAGGAAAATAAACGGGGTAAGAGACAGTAGTGAATACAAGTGTAACTCGTGAAAAGATGGGTTCATGTGGACAGGTACACTCGGCATACCGAGGGAGATGGAAGAAGCGCAATGCACAGCATTGCCTGATGACATGTGATAAAACAATTGAAAGATGGATCAAAAGAAGCACAAGTGCGCAGTAAAGTAGAACATGCGGGTTACGCACGAAGGTTTCAAAGTGTGGCAAATGCCGATGAGTCGGGTAACGATACTTCCATACAACGGAAGATGCCAGTTGCTGGTGGGTGTGTTGGATGCGAGTTAGACGCGTGGTGATGGTGAAGCTTCCATACGTCGGAAGATGCTGAATGCCGGTAGGCGAGTGGGTTGCGAGTTGGACGTGTGGCAGTGGTTGACGTACAAAGTACGTAACCTGAGATCAAGTGGATGTAAATGGAAAAGAAAAAGAACTAACAGTACACGGCCGATGTTAGGTTCGTAACAACGGCGATATTTGCAAATATCAATGAAGATGAACATGGGACGATGATGATAGAAGGGAAGGTATTTGTGCCGAAGAATTGTCAAGCAGAAGTGGTCAAGATGTGCCATGATACTCCGATAGCAGGACACCCTGGAATCAGGAAAACATTGGAGTTGGTACGAAGACATTTCTGGTTTCCGCATATGGCAGAGTATGTGGAAAAGTATGTGAAGAGTTGCGATATCTGCCAGAGGACAAAAACATTCCCAACAAAGCCTCAAGGAGAATTGACTCCAAATGAAATTCTGACACGCCCATGGCAAATCATATCCATGGATCTCATTGTCAAACTCCCAGAATCACAGGGAAATGATTCGATATTGGTTGTGGTAGACCGATTTTCAAAGATGATTCATGCAATCCCTACCACAGAAACAGTCACAGCAGAAGGAGTCGCTCGCCTCATGCATGTTACGATTACCAGGACCTATTTTTCACTTTACCTTATCACTTACATGCCTCACCAGTCATTGTCACTCCCATTCCCACTTGACTAAGCGATATCCCATCATGATACGTTCTATTTTTACTATCAGTTCTATTCTTGCTATCCCTGACTCATCCGCCTCACTGGATACATGAGGCGGACAGCCATGCTTCTTTTTCAGTCTATTTTTACTTGAAACTCGTTCTACTCGTTTCAGTTCTATTTTTACACCTGACTCATATCCCCGTGATCCTATTGGAGGATAAGGGATTGCTTTACATCGAACACCCGTGCACCGGAGGGAGACCTGCCCTCAAGTTACTTGTATAAATACTGTACCAGATTGTGAGGATAAGTCAAGCTTATCCTCTTGTACAATACAGCGTACTTGTCTTCAGGATCATCAGCAAGTCAACTTGTCTCTATAAGCCTTCCCATTCTCGGGAGCTTATATCACTAGTCTTACTCACTCTCAAACCTTGGGCTTCACCTAGGGCTCCACCACTCGACTTAGGTGTTCGACCACAAGACCATGTGTTGAACCCTTACAATGCATGACAATATTTGGAAATTCCACAGCATGCCAGAAAAAGTTCTTTCAGACAGAGGACCTCAATTCACTTCCAAGGTCATGTAAGAACTAAACAAATTACTTGGTATCCAAACAGTGACTTCTACAGCATATCACCCACAGACAGATGGACAAACAGAACGCATCAATCAGGAAATTGAACAATACCTGCACATATTCATTAATCACCGTCAAAATGATTGGGTTTCCTGGCTCCCTATGGCGGAATTCTCGTACAATAACCGAGTTCATTCATCCACCAAATATTCTCCATTCATGATGAATTTCGGACAAAATCCATGTATGGGATACAAACCAAAGAATACCTCTAATATAGATTCAGTTGACAAATTTGTCACAGCCTTAACCAGAATTCATGAAGATGCCGAAGCGGCACTTCATAAGGCGGCTGAAGATATGAAGAAGTATTATGATGCACACAGAGGAAAGATGCTGATATACAAGAAAGGAGACAAAGTGTGGCTTGAAGCTACCAATGTGGATACAGGACAACCTATGAAGAAATTGGATCACAAAAGACTGGAACCTTATGAAATTTTGGATGTTCTATCCAATAACACGTATAAACTCAAACTCCCCACATCTATGAAGATTCATCCCATCTTTCATGTTGTCAAATTATGCCCCTATAAAGAAAATGAAATTCCAGAGCGTACTCCATCCACTCCACCTTCTCCCATTATTGTAGGCGATCATGAGGAATACAAAGTCGAAGAAATTTTGGACAGCAGGAAGTACAGGAGACAAATCCAATATCTCATAAAATGGAAAGATTATCCGACAGAAGCCAATTCATGGGAACCAGCATCTGTTATAAAAGAAGACGTACCATCCATGGTTGCTAAGTTCCATTTACTCCATCCCAAGGCTATTTGCTCCATTTCCACTTCTCCTACTCTCCCTTTCAAACTGTTGTCACCAGAAGCGATTCTCCCCACCAGGGGATCAGAAAAAGCAGTGGGCTTAGACCTGTATAGTGCAGTGGACATTGTTGTCCCTGCTAAAGATTGTGCATTGGTCGATCTTCAGTTATCTGTAGCAGTTCTGCTTGGGCATTATGGACATATTGCTCCTCGCAGTGGATTAGCCTTGAAACAGATGATTGATGTTGGTGCTGGTGTCATTGATGCTGATTACAGAGGCCCAGTTAAAGTCCTTCTCTCCAATCATTCTTCTAATGACTTCAAAGTTTCTATTGGCAATCATATCGCCCAATTTATCCTCGAAACCATTGCATCTTATCCAGCTATAGCTGTTGATTCTCTCGAAGACACTACTAGAGGTAGTGGAGGTTTCAGTTCAACAGGAGTTCATCGGGACAACTCATCCTAAGAAGAGGGTATTGTCAGGACCGTCTATTTTCATTCTTTTATTCCATTATTCACGACACACATTCTTATATAAGCACATTCCTTTTACAGACATTTATTGAGACTCAGCTTAACTCTAAAGCTTCATCTCATTAGTATTATCTTTTCTTCTCTTTACTTACTAAGCCGGGCCGCTTACTCTTTAGATATGACTCATATGCTGCACATTGCTTAATGATGCTGTGCATCCACTTACCAATCGTTCTACATCATTCTATAGGGTTCCAGTGCACAGACCATGAGGTCTTATGGCTATTGGTTGATAAGGCTCGACACACGTAAAGCATGGTCGAGCCTGCCCTTAACACTCTACTATATATACCTGTAGTCTACTCTGTACTTTCCTTAGTTCTGATCATCTGGGATATCTGCCTCTAGCTGGATCGCATCCTAGTATCTTATACTCAATCCATCATTCCCTTTTTCATTCCTTCAGTTGTCGGCCTAGCCTTTGGCATCGGCCTCACATGCAGCCACTGGACTCCAGCATTATCAGATGTTTCAAAGCCCATTATTGCAAAGCATTTTGCCTCTGTGCACTTGATCTGGATGAAGCTGGGGCTGATGACATTTACAAAATTAATTTACTTGAAGTTATGCTACAGCTAAAGCAGCCTGGGATGCAGTCTCTGTCAAAACCATCACAAACTGCTGGAATCACTCAGGTATTCAAGATTATAAGTGAGTAATGAAAATTCATGGGCATCATCTATATCTCACAAAATTGCAGGCCTGCCTTTACATCTACTGTACAAACCCAATCACCTCTCCAGGACCCAGAAGTATGGATGATCATCAAGGATTTCATGTGTGGAATTTACAACTCAATGCCAGATATGGAGGAGGAGCTTTGCAGGCACCTTGGTGATCAGTATGTTGCTGCTGATTGGAAGCCTGCCTTCGATGCTATCTTTGAAGCTGAAGAGGATGACACTGCAGCATTTGCTGCACTTGAAAAGCTTGAGGCTGCTGTAAAAGCTTTGAGAGTGATGGACTCACCATCTGCACAAGCTGCTTCACCAACTTGGCCCTCCCTGCCTCAACTCACCACACTCAAAATGGATCTCATGAGTTCTGTTGCAGAATTGAAGACTTGCAAGTGGATAGCAGGGACTGTTCCCACACTTGAAGACCCCCTGAACCCTGTTGAAGAACTGAAAGTTGGTGAATCACCATATAGCTTCCCAGGTGGTGACAAAGAGATTATGCAGCAAGCAGTGCAAGATGTGAACAAAGCCAGTGGAGCAGCAATGATTGAGGACTCAGGATCAGAGGATGGAAGTGATGATGATGGTGATGAGGGTGTGGATTTGCTGTATCGTGAGGGTGCTGAGTTGTGTGAGTGGCTGGAGAAAGCATGTGTGATTCATTGTGACACAGATGGTGTTTCGGTGCTGACCTTACAGAACCAGCTGAGGAAGCATCGAGCCCATTTCTATTCTCTAGAAACTGCTTCGCTGAAGCAGACTACTCTTGATACATTCCTACATACTAACTAGAACATTTGATTATACTCTTAAAGTACATACAATAGCTCCAATAAATGAAGCAGCAGTTGGCAATGTGTAACATGTTATGCAGGTGTCACATTTGTCACATTTTGTGACAGATCTCCTCTCACATATGATCTTGTACCGCATAGGCTGGCTGGGGCACTGACCGTATGCAGTACGAGATATTCAACTGTAATGCGTGTATAAGGAGACTCATCATATTGACGCGCGTTTGATAACGCACTTCCGCTTTAGGCAAGAGGGTTTTGAAGTCAATTTCCCTTTATCGCTCGCGTCGCCGGCCTCCACCGACTACGCAGAGCATGCGATATGGCCGAAATACACGATCAGTTCGAAACCATTCTCATTCTCGACTTTGGGTCGCAGGTGAGCCCCCATCCGGATGTGCCACCTTCTCGGCGCCGTGCGATAGCGGCTCAACATCCACCGACCTGCAGTACAGCCATCTGATCACCCGCAGATGTCGTGAGCTCAACGTGTATGCAGAATTGATGCCATGCACGCAAAAGATTAAGGATCTCAGGTGGAAGCCAAAAGGTCGTACTCCGTCTCCCCATCTCTAAGCCGAGCTAAGGGGCGCTGACGTATTTCATGGCACCAGGAATTATCCTCTCTGGTTCACCATATTCGGTGTACGACGACGACGCGCCGCATGTCGATCCCGATGTCTTTGAGCTCGGCGTGCCCATCCTCGGTATCTGCTACGGCCTCCAAGTGCGTTGTACCTGTCATTGAAGCGTCCCACAGCGGTTACATCTCATCTCGCGTTAGGAAATGGCCTGGTACCTGAAGGGTACAGTCGCAAAGTGCGACCACCGTGAGTATGGTTTTGCGCAGATGCAGATCGGCAAGGTCGGAAACAGCAGCTCCGTGGACGCGCTGTTCGAGGGGATCGGCGACGAGATGCAGGTGAGCACCACAGGCTTCGTCCCCCGTGGCTCCAACCCAATGCCTCCTGCAGGTGTGGATGTCACATGGCGACCAGCTCTCCGAGCTCCCCACGCAGTTTCACGTCATCGGGCGCACTCAGAACGCACCTTTCGCCGCGATAGCGCATGACACTTTGCCATTTTACGGCATCCAGTTTCATCCAGAGGTGACACATTCACCACGTGGAAAGGAAGTCATCGCGCGCTTCGTGCTCCACATATGTGGCTGTCAGCCTGACTGGACGATGGTGTGCCTTGTGCCTTGACCATCGTGTGCACGTGTTAGGTCTGACGTGTACTTGCCAGGAAGAGTTTATCGGTAAGGAGATCGCACGCATCCGCGAGATCTGTGGGCCCAGGGGCCGTGTCATTGGCGCTGTCAGTGGCGGTGTCGACAGTACCGTCGCAGCCAAGCTAATGCACGAGGCCATCGGCGACCGGTGGGTCTACCCGTCCAAGCCCACACGTCCATCCGTTCGCTGACCTGCCTCCCCACCCAGCTTCCACGCGATTATGGTCGACAACGGCGTGCTACGTCAAAACGAGGCGAAGCAGGTGCACGAGATGCTGAACCGGGACCTGGGCGTGAACCTGACGGTCGTCGACGCGTCGGAGCTGTTCCTCACGCGGCTTGAGGGCATTGAGGACCCGGAGCAAAAACGCAAAATCATCGGCAATACGTTTATCCACATCTTTGAGGCGGAAGCTGCAAAAATCGAGGCAGCGGCGGAGGAAGAGGAACGCGCGGGTGCCGTGGCGAAGGGCAAGATCGAATGGCTCCTCCAAGGCACGCTGTATCCGGACGTCATCGAAAGCATCAGTTTCAAGGGTCCGAGCGCCACTATCAAGACACATCACAACGTCGGCGGACTTCTGGCGGACATGAAGCTCAAGCTCATAGAGCCGCTACGCGAGCTGTTCAAGGGTGTGTCGCGCCCGCCTTCCCGTCCTCCCTCGCGCGCATCTCTGGCTGACCCGCAGCGCAGACGAGGTGCGCGCACTCGGCCGCCTGCTCACGATCCCCGCCCCGCTTGTCCAGCGGCACCCGTTCCCAGGGCCCGGCCTTGCGATCCGCATTCTCGGGCCCGTCACGCGCGCGCAGGTGCGGATTCTGCAGCACGCGGACAGCATTTACATCGAGGAGATCCGTGCCGCGGGGCTATATCACCAAATCAGCCAGGCGTTCGCCGTGCTCCTCCCCGTGAAGGCCGTCGGCGTTATGGGAGACAAGCGTACGTACGAGCAGGTGAGCGCCCTCCCTCCACATGCATGTGTGCCTATATGGACCGCTGAGCGCCGGCGAAGGTTATCGCCCTGCGCGCGGTACAGACCGAGGATTTCATGACTGCAGACTGGTTCGTCCCCCCGCCGGTCCGTTTCTGCAATGCAGCACTCATCCTGTGCTCTGCGTTCTGATATCTCTAGGTATGTCTTCCCACCGGAGGTATTGCGCCGAATATCGTCGCGCATCACGAACGAGGTTGCTGGCATCAACCGCGTTACGTACGATATCTCGTCCAAGCCGCCGAGCGTACGTCTGCAGTGTCTCCTCCCTGTGATCACGTATTCATCGTGGAGCGTCTCAGACCGTAGAGTGGCTCTGAAGCTCCTAGCCGCACCAAATACTACGGTGTATAGAGGAAACTACCGTACCTGCAATATCCTTGCTTGTATCAACGTTCGCGTGTACCAACGAAAAGTAATTTTACATTATACAACGGCCGGAACCAATTTGATCTCCGGCTTTGTCCGAGGCAAGAACAGCATCTGAAAATGCTCCTAGTCATTGCAGATACAGAAAATGTCATGAGCTGGGCTGATATTCTAAAATACAAATGCGCTGCTGTATGTAATGGTAAGGATAGGAAAAAAGCGAGGAAGTCTTGTGCGCTCTATAGCGTTGCATGTTACGACGGGAGAGCAAACTAAACTATAACTGACAACAAAAATTACGCCCCTGCTCGGGACACGGTAGATCGTAACTTGGCAATGCTGGTAGGCGTAAGTAGGGTGAATGTGCAGGGAAAATAGGTGCGTGTGCGAGGGTCTACGGCGCGAGTGTGTCCTTCCAGCGCTCGGCGATGGGCTCTCCGCGGAAGACTTCGTGAAGAACCTCTTTGACGTCCTCGACGTACACGAAGCGGATGCCTGTTTTGACACTCTCGGGCACGTTCTCCTCGATGTCTGCACGGTTCCCTGCTGGCGCGAGTATGGTTTTGATGCCTGCGCGGTGTGCCGCGAGGATCTTCTCCTTGAGCCCGCCAACGGGGAGCACCTGCCCAACGAGCGAAATTTCTCCCGTCATCGCTACAGATGCATATTATGTTAGTTATCACAATGATTGCACAACCGACAGGAAGACCCACCGATGTCCGGGTTGATGGGTGTCTTGGTAAAGAGAGAGACGAACGCAGACAATAGAGCAGTACCTGCGCTAGGCCCCTCCTTGCCGATGCTGCCCTCAGGCATGTGTACATGAATGTCTCGTTCACTGAGGAATTGCTCGTCTGGGGTTTGAGTAATGCCGAGTTGATATGTGTTGCTCTTCACCCAGCTTAACGCGATCTGCGCACTTTCCCGGATGACCTCGCCCAACTTTCCCGTAAGCTGCAACCCTCCCTTGCCAGGCATGGTCTGGAACCCAAAAGTCAGCGCTGAGCAACATAGTATATACCTCACAAATAGAACTCACTGTGACTTCAACTGGCATGACAGCACCCGATCCATTGCCTAGATACCCAAGTCCAGTACTGACACCAGGCGGTGGCGGACGGATATACATCCTGTCTTTGTGGTATACTGGGGGACCAACGTAATCCTTCAGATTCTCTGGCGTGATACGGACATGAACGGTGTCGGGGACACCTAGTGGCTCTCGTTGCTCTGTAGTGACTGTATTAGTAGCTTCATTTGTTCCCTTAGGGATAGACGTCTCTGATGCGGCAGGCTCGTTCGCGGGAGTGGACTGTGGTTCAACTGTCTTCGTTTGTCCCTGAGCGTCTGTCGGATGCTCCAGGAGCGCTTTTTCCTCAGGGAGCGTGTCTTCTCCCAGATCGCGAACAATCTTGAGCGCAGCCTTGCGATAGATCTATTCGCATCGGCAGATTCAGCGTCAGACCATCATCTTCGCGCGAAAGAAAAGGGCATACCTTGTCGATGTGCTTCTTCAGGTTGCGAACACCACTCTCACGACAGTAGTACTTAATGAGCATGTCGACAGATGTCGGGTCAAGCTGCACATCGGCGTTCTTGAGACCGGACGCCTCCTTCGCCTGTGGACCGAGGTATTTCTCCGCGATAACAGCCTTCTCTTCTGAGACATAACCGCTGACCTCGAGCACCTCCATACGGTCAAGTAGTGGAGCTGGAATGGTGTCAAGCACGTTCGCTGAAGAGGTCGGGTTAGAATATGCGCATATATGCACGACTGAGAGACTATGAGCACCTGTACAGACGAAGAGGACACGGGACAAATCAACAGGAACGTCCATGCTAAGATGACATCAAATGAATACTCTGAAAACGTTAAGGTGAGGGGGCGTACTAATGATCAAGGAATGCATTGTTCTGCTCGGGATCGAGCATCTCCAACAATGCACTCGCTGGGTCGCCATTGATGCCACGGCCGATCTTGTCCACCTCATCAATTAACACAAGAGGATTCTCCGTGCCGACACGCTTAAGGGCCTGAATGATCTTCCCTGGCAAAGCTCTGCATACCAGTTAGCATGGCCAGATCGCCACCAAGAAGTCCGCGAAGACAAGATTATATGTGACTACGCACCCAACGTATGTCCGCCTGTGCCCCTTAATCTCCGCAACGTCCGTCAGCCCACCAACCGAGAAACGGAAGAACTGCCTGTTCAGCGCACGCGCAATCGACTTGCCGATGGATGTCTTGCCGACACCAGGTGGGCCCGCAAGACAAATAATCTTGCCTTCGACAGTCCCACGCAGTTTTCCCACGGCAAGGAACTCCAGGATTCGCTCCTTGACATCCTTGAGACCATAGTGATCATCATTCAGCACTTTCTTTGCATGCGCGATGGAATAGTTTTCAGGTGAATGCTGTCCCCAAGGAATCTTAAGAAATAGAGCACTGTAAGCGTCCTCTAGTAGGCGAAACATCTGCCGTAGCACGAAAGGATAAACGGCAGGCATACCTGCGTTAGCCAATCGAGATAGTTACGCGTCACGTTGGCCTCAGATGCTGCAGGCTCAAGATGCATGAGCTTGTTCAGCTCCTCGTCGAACACCTTCTTAACACCTTCAGGCATCTTGAGTGACGCGGCACGCTCCTTGAACTTCTCTATAAGCTTGTCTTTGCCATCCGACTCCATCCCGAGCTCTTTCTTGATACCCTTGAGTTGTTCCATGAGATAGTATTCGCGCTGTCTCTTTGCAATCTTCGAATCGACATCACGCGATAGCTTGCTCTGCAACTGTGCGTTGATGAGCTCCTTTTTGAGAACAAGCAGAGCCTTCCGAAGACGATCCTCGACCACAAGCGACTCCAGCACGTCCTGCAGCTCACCGACTTCACCCGTCGATACAGCAGCCGCAAAATCTGCGAGCTTGTCGGGCTCGTCGAAGACATTCGAGGCAACCTGGTTGATCGAGAAGTTGGTAATCTGGTCACGGAACAGCGGGTTCAGTTGTGCTATGTCCTTGAAGACGGAGACAATCTCGGACATGAACG
Organism: Albatrellus sp. MG142; assembly: GCA_003314695.1. Lineage (NCBI taxonomy): Eukaryota > Fungi > Basidiomycota > Agaricomycetes > Russulales > Albatrellaceae > Albatrellus > Albatrellus sp. MG142. The sequence continues at coordinate 10,164 of QLPM01004584.1, forward strand.
CGCGGATGTACTGGTCATCCTTGTTGAATGGCTGCGTTACGAGGTTGTCAATGTTCACAATGGAAACGTTGTAGTTCTGTAGGAAAGACGATTGAAGATGTGCTACGTATTGTTGGATCAATGCATTTCAAGAAAAAATGTGACGGCCTACCCGGATGCAATTTAACAACCTCGTTAGTCAGGCCATCTGCTTCGGACGGCGTAGGCGAAGGTGGCGGAGTTGGAAGCTGCGTGTTTTCAGAATCCTTTCTGATGGTCTCAACCTGGACGGTCGTCGGCTGTCCTCCCGCTTTGACTAGCTCGGTAATCCGAATCCGTCGATGTGGATACAAGACAGCGGTCAAGCCTTCTTCCTTGTCGTCCTCCTTACCCGAGCTAGTACTAGCTGCAAACACGCTAGTAATCTGCGCAAACACACCCACCGGGTGTACCGAATTGATGTCCGTGATAACGTCGGAGTCCGCCTGTTCATCCTTCAAGAGGAATGCGCCGAGATAAGGTTGGCCACGTTTCATCATATTCTTGATGGCAGCAACGACTTGAGGGTTGCGCACGACCACAGCCTTATAGAAACCGGGGAAGAGGGGCCGACGAGCAATAGGAAGGGCAAGAACCTGTGGGTAGACTTCGGGGACGGACTGCCGGGAGATAGAGGTTTGGGGCTGGGAGGACGTGTCAGGCGGTGGCGGGGCGGGGGGATCCGAACCCTCAGGATTATCACCGCCCCCAGACGATGATGATGACGAGGGGGGCGCAGAGGCAGAGGAAGGTGGAGCGGAGTCATCCTCGGCACCGTCTAGCCGGACAGGCTCGTGTCCAAGCATGTTTTTCTGTGGGAGCCAGACGTGGGCGCTGCTGCCTGCACCATCCATCCACGTCGAAGAACGATGAGGGTGGTGCAGGAGCCGTGGACTATCGACGACGGTGGAATATCGTGCTCTGCTACCTACGCACAACTGTCGTCGGGGATCTGACAGCGAGTGCGGTCGCGGACTCGCACGACATGCTCGTCGCGTCGCTGCCACCCGAAGCGTGCCGGATAAGTTCATCGAGCAGTGAGCTCAACGTCGACGAGGGAGCCTCGATGGAAGAAAAGACAAACACCGAAGACGAATAGCGGACACAATCGCAACGGCAGAGGAGTAGGAAACGGACGGAAAGAGGAGGGCACTTGTTCGGATGACGCAAGCAAATTACAAATCGGCAAATAACAACACTTATCTACTTATCCGTCCACTTCTGGAAATAAAGCCTGGAAGCCACGGCAAGAGAATCAGGCTTTCGTCACAACTTTGAAACCTTCTCTAAGCCGTCTAGGCCTTCTGGTGTCCTAGTCAGCCCTGTGAGCTACTCGCGGGGACTAACTTCCAGTACAACGTCTGAAGGTTCAGATGCCTCACTGAAAGCAGACACCGGCGATTTTGTTTTGCACGGCACCGTATCTCAAGATGTCTGTCACGGTGTACGGCCGGCAGCACTGTCTGCAAGCGTATAATGGTCTGACAATGTATCAATTTTTGAGCGACTCATCAGAATATGCTGGGAGAAGTTTGATGACGAAACTGATGAGAGGAAAATGTAGTATCAACAAAGAACGTTGCGCTCAAAAGAGCGGGCGACGTAGGGGTTTTCATAATGCCTGTCAACCAGCCCACCCAGCAGTCGCCCGGCTTACACACAGCCGACATCATGGTGTGGAAGTGTTGTGGCGCAGCGGCGTTCGTGACGAAAATATTTCCATAAAATTGCAAACCAACCCGCAAATCATCTAACTACAGCGATAATTCTTCACGGTCGCCTCCTTGCGTTCTTCATTCTCAGAATACATCTACGTGTCACGCCAGATCCTCATGTATATAAGTTAGAAACTAGATTTATGAAGGACATCAGGCTACAACAGAATGCATAATTACTCCGGTCGATCATACTAGGGTTCAGAACACGAGTATAGACATTTCAGAAGCATTCGAATGAATGCAATATCAGGAGATAATAGGTAAGTCCTGAGAGGTTGGAAAAAGGAATTATACTCTTGATGGATTGGTGATTGGCCCTATAACGACCGTAAGCCCACGTCTTCCAATACATCGACGAGGAGACAAACCTTTGATAAATCCTTCCTGGTCTTCGTTGGAAAGCTCTTCAAGCGACTTTCCTTTCGTCTCCGGGATAAGGAGCGTTGAAAAGATGCCTGTCAACATGAAGAATGCGAAAATTTCGAGGCTATTAAATAACTGAGTAAGCCCTCTCTTGTGTGCTCAAATCTAACGGTGGAGCTTACATGTGCTTCACGAATTTGTTCGTACCGCCGATGTCCTTCAATCGCGCAAAGCCAACCTGCGCAACAACAGCACCGAGCTTGCCGCTCGCTGCTGAGATACCGTGTGCGGTTGAGCGGTACCGCGTTGGGAACGCCTCACCAGGAACGATGAAGGTGGTAGTGTTCGGGCCAAAGTTTTGGAAGAAGTTCGTAAGGCAATACAGGAACACAAACACCTTCTGGGTTGATGAATTTACTGTCAGCTTATCGTACGCGAAGCCTGTGGGTTCATGTGAGCCACAAAATTTCCAACATCATTCGCTCAGTAGGAGATCATTTACCCATGATGATGAACAGAATTGTGAGCATGGTGAAGCCCATCAATTGAATAGGCTTCCGGCCCCAGGAATCGATGAACAAGAAGGACACATAGTAACCCGGAATCAAACCCGCAGCGGACAGGATCAAGTTGCCGACACTGACATTCTTCAAGCTTTGGAAGACACCAGCGGTTCCGGTTAAGTGAGAGGTTCCAAATCCAATAGCGGTAAGAATGATAGACGAATTCAAACCCAAGCCATAGAACGCGATCTAGGTAATGATGTATGAGCATGACCATAAAATATAATAAAAAAATCAAAGACTTACGTCAAGGGCGAACCAGGAGTATGCGGTGCCGATCAGGGTTTTCATGTTCTCCCATTTGCTGAAGTGCGCCCTGAAATCGTCTCCGGTTGCCTTGGGTGCTTGCACGCGCTCAATGACCGCATCAGGGTCCTGGTAGAAAGTTCCCCTTTGGAGGACATTCTCGATGTCTTGGGCAGCTTGCTTCACATTACGGTCGATATCCATGGTGTAACGTGGGGTTTCCGGAATGGTGAGACGGAAGTAGAGGGCAACGCAACCAGGAACGCAGCCCAACCCGATCAAGAGACGCCAACAGAAATCGATGTGCGGCAGAGAGGTAGGATCGTCGTGCAAGATCTTAGTCTTGTATCCAGAAATGATAATAAGGGAAAGTAAAGCGCAAGCTGAAGTTGGCGGTTAATACGCATGCAAAAAATGAAAGATCATGTCTGGAACGCGCACTGAAGTTGCCCCAACCCTGAGCAGCAAAGACGGCGGTCATCATGCGACCACGGGACCTTGTGGCAGCGAACTCGGATGAAATGACGGCGGACAAAGGATAGTCACCGCCTATACCAACGCCTAATATAAACCGCCATACAATGAGAACTCCAATGATGCCGACCGCGGGAGCATGTCCAGACAACGCTTGCCCAAAAGTTGCCACAATAATGATCATCAGCTCGACACCGTCTGTTATTAGATGAATCAGCGAGTGCCAGCGCTTCACAGGGAAAAGCCAACGCACACATGCGCTTACGACCGACTAAGTCTGCCAGCCAACCGAAAAGGAGCTGACCTACTATATTACCAACAGGTGTAGCGACCTTAATCCCAAGATCCTGGTTGGCGCTCAAAGCGTGGTCTGAGGGATATGATTAGGAACTGACATCAAAACCGATAGGCTAAATCACAACATACGGGCCCCGTAGACATATCCTAACATTGTGGACGCAAAATTGATGGCGAAGATATCGTAACTAAGGACCAATGGGAAGCTCGTGGACAGTACCTTAAATGTTTATTCCAACAGCACTTACGCATCAGTGAAGAAACCGACACCAGCAACGACGATAACTTTCAAATGGAACCAGCTGGGCCTTTGGTGAGTAGAAAGAACATAAGAGGAGAGGAACGACGCACGAGAATGTGGCCGAATCAATTTCTGCGAGCGCCGCCCGTCGGCGCTCGTCCAGGTCATAGCCATTGGCTCTCGCAACCTTCCCTACAGAGGATTCGGCATCAGAACTCCGCTTCTCTCTAGAGTCAACCACAAGATCGGCCATTGCAATAGAGGACGGGAGCGTTGCTGGCTGTGAGTCCCGCCTGAGGGCCAAAGGTGACAGAAGGGATAATACCCACGCAACTCCTTCTCAATCTCTTTTATAAGTTAACACAGGAACGGCGAAATCTAATACCGCGTGTCTGGGTATCGACAGCTGTAATCGTGGATCTGATTAGGTTGAGCCAACTAGGCGTACCTCGCACGTTCGCATGGGGCGCAGTCAATAGCCAATTACGGCTAGGCGTCACTATGCACGTTCAATCTAGGCTCAGTGAAGCGCTGTTCACGGATGTCGGTCACGGTTGTGGAATGATGGATTATGTACTGCATCCGTGATGTAAATAGTTCCTCTCTCTCGCACATGTTCGTCGTTCCTCATTACTCTATGCCGCGACTGGTCGCATCCTTGCAAATCGTAAGGCGGAAGCAGTGTTAAATCAATGATTCACCGTCGTGTTGAATCATTGATTCACCAGGGGCGGCTTCCTTGGTAAAAAAAGCGTTTTGGGGTACATGGACGCTCCGCACTCCCAGCCTCAGTGACGCCACTGCTACTAGGGGCCCCCAGAAGCTGAAGACCTCAAGCATAAGCTATGCCTGATTCACCAATATCCCTGAAAGCCGCGGCCCAGGTATCACGATGAGACGGGTGGCCGATATGTTATTCAAATAGAAGTTGTCGCAGTGCCATTCGCTTACTGTTCGCCCGAAAATGGAACCTGAGACTTAAATAGACTGGTCTGTTTGCGATACGTGCTGGAGTACAAGTTGGAGTGGAAATCGGGGGTAGATCGGATTGCCGTCGGGGCTGCGAACTCGCACGAGGTCGATGATGACAGTATGTTGTATGTGATACTAGTGCCGTGATTGTATTCGACAGTATGCTTAGTCAGACAATCGCCAAGTAAGGCTGTCCTGTTACAGCAATCAGGCACCCAGTGCAGAAAACAGCTGCAAAATTTTCGATCTTCGGGGTTTCCTTCGGAATCAGACCTACTCTTCTTGATCTTCTCTTTTCAGTGAGGCCGGGTGGTCCCGTACTATAATCGTTCCTTTCGGATTTCTACGCTACCCGCGCTTCTCCCTCCTTCCTGGCTCTCACAGTCATAATTCCGAAACCGGGAGTTATTGTGTCATATCGTGACCACTGCCTCCTCAGAGTCCTCTACGGCTGCGGTGCTTCTGAATTATTAGTTTGTCGAATCTGTGCTCGTACTGGTCCATCTACTGTACTTTTTCAGCGAATTTGTGCTAGCTTATATTTGCAGCAAGCGATCGATCAGACTGTTCATTCATACGATGGCGGAGGGGGCAAACACCGGCACGCCTCGAAAGATTAATCATGATGCCAATATTAATGTGCAGGTGGAACTCGAAACTCTTATTAACGCTATGATCATCAACCATGATGACTGGGAACATATGCAGTAACTCACTGACTGTGACATTGATATTGATCACTGGTCTCACCATCTCACCGACCCTCCTGTTGCCTGTACGATTTTTCGGAGCGGGCCATCCGGCCGTACAATTGTTCCAGTTCAGCTCCTTTATTCTCAGCACGACTAGTACCCCAATTATCCTGATGACTATTCCCACTATACCTGTTCGAAATGGGAAGCCCTTGTATATGATAATCGTGTTGATCGAGGAACTGCGGTGACTACTGTGCTGTAACGCTGTCGAGTCTCTGATCGATCGCTTTGTGCTCAGTGCTTGTGCATGGAGGACGTACCACCAGGGAATTAATCTGGTAAGAGTAAACCGGAATTGAGGTTGACTGCTTCTATATAGTCTGGGCTGTAAGCTGTCAGTCTTTGAAGTGACGCAGCATTTATCTTGAAGTAATATATTACACTTTGAGCACGGAACGAGCGGCGCGTTGTCGTAGGCGTGGACGACATACTAGTAGCATGTTTTATTAGTCAATCCCTACCTATGACACCCCTTTTAAATCCAAAGCTATACCTACCCTCTCCGTTAATCTCCACGGCTCCACCCTTGACTGACGAGGTGTGACCTTGCTGACGATCGCGATGCTTTCAAGGACAAGATCCCCACGCGGAGCATTTCGGGTCACCTCAGGGCTCAATGAGAGGCTCTCAGTGTGAACGCCGAATCGACAAATCTGCATGGGAGACGTTGTAGAGCAGTGCGCGCTATCTGCTGAGCGAGAAATTATGTGGCTCGATGTACATGTGGTGCGTAAGCTCCAGTCGACTGACAATGAGGATGCTGAAGAGGGAGTATGGGACAACAGCGGATATGTCGGACGATATTCATTCGTTTCACCATGCTAGGAGGACAATAGTACGAGAAGCCGATATGATGGTCTGATTCGAGTCTAGAGCTGCGTGAATGCCCGACATTGCAATGTGTGGTATGACGGGCCCACATGGGTTGCAGCGGCCGCATTCACTAGGCATCTCTTGACGAAGTGCACCAGGCTTGTTCTACGAAGTGGGCTGGTGGAATGAAGTAGTGCGGGTCATAGCACAGTTAATACGAGTCCTCGTTGCATTCCGAGGGAGAGGGTTTGTGGCTACAGGCAATTCATGCAGGGCGCCGTGATCACCAGCCGACTCACCTATGAACCAAAAGGTGACAGTTTCGATAATTATTCCCAGAAGTCGACGCGTGACGAGTCACGACGATCCAGCTGCTGAATTGGATGAAAATAGCTATATCGTTATGGATGTCATCGAGGCCACAAATAATCGCCCAAGACCCCCGAGAAGGGTGGATTTACCGAGCTGGAGCCGATTGGCTGCGTTGTGAGGAGGGGCGTGAGCCCTGACGCCGATATCGACGCTCCTGTTGTGCATGAAAACCGTCTCCTGTGTTCACCTTTCAGCCACGGCGACGGATGAATTAACGAAACCACAGACTTTGAGGGGAAGCACCATAACCAAGAATTACACTTAGCCGAGCGGAATCGAGCATGTGCGCGCGTACACCCATAACGACACACCCGAGTCAGCGAGACGAGCGGATTCATTGCAACTTACCTGAAGCCCTAGTTCGGCAGCAGATGCAACATCCGCAGGTGCACGAGCGAAACCAGCTATGCTTTACATTTCAACTACGGGGAGAGAATGCGAACGATCTGTTTCAGGCCACGGTTTTTTTTAAGGCTGTGCCGGGCTACCGGATCCTTCAAGTGATGCGGTGCAGGACTACCTTTGCTATATCCCCGCAAAAATTCCCGTGTCTCCCGGTTCACCCACTCCAGTCTCGAGAGGGCCATCCCGGTACCATATTCCACCGGCACCTGCGGCGCTTAGTAGTTGCCATAAGCCGCAGCGGGCGGCGCGGTGCATCCAGATAATATTTGCATGCTGCGGGACTGACAAGCTGTACAGTATATAGTACCATACTATATGCTGCTCTGGAAGCGGGATCGGGTCACAAGCTCATGGGAAAGCAGCCCATCCCATTGAGGCTCTGTGTTTGATGCTGTGTCGATGCCCAACTTGAACCCGGCCCTTGCGATTCTCCTCACCGGTTCAAGAGTGTGTTTAGCGTTACAAATCTAGTCAAACTTTGCATCCGTTTTCAAAGGCTTGCGCTGAATTTAACTTGCTTTGGACATACGTGCTCAGTGCGAATGTGGCTTGCATCGCATAATCAATTCATTGAAGTTACTCAATGAGACAAGCGCTACCTCTAGGTAAGGATAATGATAGACTGTGAGAGCCAAAGTGAGGCAGAACGGCGGACAGCGTGGAAAACAATACTAGTAAAGTGCAAGAATGGCGCGCACGTGCGGAGCGCTGGCCTAGCTCGCGGGGATAGTAGTGCTGTAGGCCTGAAACGTCGAAGCTCGAACTCGAAAGTTACCGCGGTAAGCCTTGTGCCTGATAGTTGGTTACCGACGTCAGTTGCCGCTACATATGCCATCACAGTTGAACGATGGGCGTCCATAGACCTAATCCTTGCTTCCCTTTCGATGTTAAGCACTGCAACTTGTCTCCGCGTATGAGCTTTCTACAAAGAGTTCCATTGACTGGGACGTGATTATCCTGACCCTTCATGGGTTTCAGCCACCATTTTGATGTTCTCTACGAGTTACCAGCTGCCAGTTCGCCCCGCATCGGGCATGCGCAAGATACGGATATTCGAAAGTACGTCACGCCCACCATGCTGCACTGCAATGACTGCATGGTCACTGACAGGCAGGGAACAGACACCTGACTGGTTCGGAGAAATAGCGACTTAGTACAGCTGAAGGCTTTTTATGACAGCCCAATCAGGTACTTTCATGGCCTAGCCAGATATCTGCTTCAAGTTGACTGGACGGTAACATCTTCACAATAAAGTAAAGTAATTAAAGCGGAGAAAAAAACAGTTTGCTCTTTTATCTTTTTTTGCATTTCCTTTTCACGCTGCTCATATTGTGATCGAGCCATTTTGAATGACAGCCGACACAAATAGACACCGATACAACGTTGCTCGAATTGCAGTACCGGAAGCTGTGTGCTTAGTATGTGGTCGTCTCCGACGACTCTCCGTCTCTCCGTCTCTTCGCCCCCCCGTCCCTCCGTCCCTCCGTCCCTCCACTTCCCAATTATCAGGAAACCGCCACGTAGTCGATCATCACCCGGAGCGCTCTCTAGAGGCCAAGAATCGCCATTCTGCACACCCATTTATTGCTATGGGGCCCTTAATTATGAATAGTTGCCGGTCGAATCGGGCCGATTTGAACGGATGTTTTGACTGGAAGGCAAGTGCGACATCTTGAGAAGGACGCAGAAATGCGAAGCAAGAGCTGACCTCGTTGTCTACAATGGTGTGGTTGGCAATTGAATGGACATTTCCGCTGTTCCGGTTGTTACGCTCTGTCCTTTTGTCCACTTTCTTGATCGGTTGCTACAGTAGCTGGCGACATGTCGTGTAAAGTCTCATATTCCATTTCATGTCAAGTTGTTCATTCGGGCAACCCGATGCTTGGCACGCCTGGCCGGTCCTGCAGCTCCACTGCAGTATCAGAAATAGGATTTCATCAGCTGTACAACAAGTCAGAAAACTGACTCACTGATGTACCGTCTGCATGGTAGAACACGAATTGGCTCCTTCGAATCACCAGTTAGTGTTGAAGTAGTAGTACAAATTAGTAATTACCAAGAGCGTGCTTGCTGGTTCTCAAGCTATGAGGAATAGTGCTCGAATTTTCCGCATCCCATTAGCATTGTTTGAATACAGGAACACTTGACTGCATCACGTTGGCCACGCGCTCAGCTTCTTCAGTGCTTCTTTTTGAGGAAGCTCCTTCGGCAATGAACGTCGTCCTCTGTCACTAGCGTACATTACTACTACTGGATATAGTATGCTCTCACAAAAGGCTTTCAAAGGAATTCCATCGATGATGTCCCAATTCAAGTTGGCACTAGTACTGGGCCACTGCCATTAGTAGACCTTAACATCTTTGAGCCGGCCAACGTTCCACTGACCTTAGGCCCTGTGCAAGGCATCATTACTACTGTGGGTTTGACTAGGCTGACACCCGACGTCTATCAGTGAGAAACGATCAACACTGAGAGAATCATTCGATATCAACCGATATTATCCGAGTCGGCGCAAACCGGTAGTCGTGATATAGCAGCCGAGCCGTGTAGTACGAGTGTCACGTTGCCATTTAAACTACTAGGGACTCTGTGAACGAGAGAGCAGATAGGGAGATGATCCTGCCCAGTGACTCAGAGTTGGACAGATTGATCAGGACACCAGCGATAGTGGGCCCCTGATACCAGTGAGAATCTGATTCACACTACCAGTCAGCCTCGACCCATCACCAGGTAATGCCCTTCCTCCAGCATGCACGAGTCGGCGGTCACGGTCACGAGTTTGGCTTTCATCGCTTGTGGTATCGCGACTGACCATTTATTACAGCTGTTGTCGTATCCGATTCCGCGGCAGCCTTCAAGTTGGCTGAACCTTCTCAACCTTGCATTGTCCTGCATGTGGTTTTTCTCCTCGGCATTTCGCAACTTGAAGGGGGACCGCACACGTCCGTGTGTCCTTTCTCAGACATCATCCTGGGGGGAGCTCGTGCAGGCAGGGTATGCCTCGCCATCATGAACCGCGGCCATTTAGAAATGATGATGATAGGTGTCCGCCTGACGTGTGAATCAAGACTGGGGCTGGACTCTTCCCAATGTCTGCCCCCTGACTTGCTGTCATCCAGTTTGTGTTCCGAGCTCTGTCTGTTCTTGTTGACCAGTTCATCGGCATTAAGGCTGCTCCAGGTTCAACGCCTGCCCTTCGTCGGCCACCGTATCTCTATAGATGCTGTCAGCCTTGTCCTAAAGGTATATTGTTTCCTTGTGCTGGCTTAACATCCATCATCATACCCCTCCGGAACGTCGAGGACTCTCAATTATCTGCAGCTTGAATGTTGTCCTCATAAACAGTGCTGTCTATCTGCCAGTGTTGTTTGAACCCTCAACTGGGGCGTGGAATTATGTGGACTGCATGTCATGAGTATTTTGGACGTTCGTCAATGATGGAAACGTATCGTGACCTGCAGTCTGTTTTCAGCATCCTTGTATCAGGTCTTCCCCACTATTGTGAGGAAAAATGAGTGGAACATATCTATTTTGACCTAACATTTTGCACGCCGCTGGATCTAACGAGCTCCACAACTGGCAGGCAATATGCCGGCTGCGCCGTGTCCCTCGAACTCTTCCTTCGCTATCTGGGTTTCGTCTCATCCCGCGAGATTATGTGGCTAGTGGCCTTGATAGATCGATAAGGGTGGGCGGCAGGCCTCGTGTCCATATACACTATGCGACCTATGTTGACCGCTGGACCACATAGAAACAAAATATCTTATTAGGGAATCCTGTCACATATGTAGTATGTGCGCAGGACGCAAGATGGCAAACCTCAATATTATCTGCCATGAAGGTCTGAGCAAGGAACAGCTTATCAACAGACGAGGGTTGTGAGATGTTTCCCACTATGCTTATGGACCTGATAAGGCGCAGGTAGTGGTAGGCAGATGTTAATGTTGATAGCCCTGATAGGTAAAAGCCTAACACCGAATCGGAGTACTTATATAGCAAGGCGAAAATCTGAACCTGGTCAAAAGCACCCATGATATGATGAATCAGACGATATCCATACCTCCAAAGCTTACATGATGCTGTCCATCGATGAAGCCTTCTCTTCACAGGCCTCGACATCCTCGAGTCAGTCAATGCTCCAATGACCATGTTCGAGGAACCACTACTGCCGTAGGTGAGTCTGTCCAGGTTGATGACTGACAACCGTCGACGAAGGAAGACTAGAGGCGCACTCGGGCGGTCGCTCGACATTGACTCTGCGACTTGATGCTGTCTGCACAGGATGCTTAGATGGGCATTCCGAGTGTCAATAGAGAAATCGACCCATGAGATTGATGTTGCGCGAGCACCACGTAGCCGTGAAGCTGCCAGGGACTTGTGAACTGATATTATATGGGTCAGGAGTGCTTTAATAGTGATGGCTACCTTCACCTTCATCGATGGCCTATACTGGGCACGGGATACGGTGTCAGCTCACAGTATCTAGGTGTCACCATTCTCCACTGCGATCCTTACGAGAGCATGCTGACAGATCCGCTGATGCCTCATCAAGGAACCTGCCCGGTATATCTCATCCCCATAGTCTGGGCAGATGGGCTTGCCACCATGTTTCTTAGATTGGGTGCAATGCCGGTCCCGGTCTGCCTTGCGCGTGAAGTACTTATTGCATTCTGTGCAGTATGTTTTGGATTGTGGGTTTGGAGTGTGTCCAGATGCTGCCATGTCTTCCGATGTACCGGCCTCCTGCTCCTATTGGTGTTCGGAGTCTTGCCAGTTCTGTGGCCTGACTTGCTCCTGGTCCAGCTCTGACTCTGTGTAGGTTGCCCAGCCACCTGGCCCTTCAGCACCAGCCCAGACACCTTCATGGTTGCTGTCTAGTTCAGTGCACAGCTCATTGAGTATGCAGCCCTTGGATATGCTTGGTATGTTGTCGAGGGCCCCTGCTGTAGCCTGTTATGTGAGTCGGCAATATATAGCCTTCATTCAGCCCACCTTCTATTGTGCCCTCAGGAGCATCAGTTGCTCGTGCTCACTTGTAGGCAAGGTCAGCCTGTGTATCATTCTTATACACAATGCTGCCCACCTTGCACTTGTAACCTCTGTGGAAGTCATCTGCTGCACTGGAGGGTGACACTGGAGTCTTTGCTTGTGAGCTGTTGCCCACTCTGACTGGCAATGATGGTGATGCTGCAGGGTAGGAAGTGAGCCAATATTGACTGGTATAACTTTGGGGGATGCACATTGAGCTTGAGCCATCTGGGGCCATACGAGAACCTGTATAGCAACGAGTGCTACAGGTGGTGATGCTACGACAGGTGGTGATGCCTCACCAGGGAGTTCCTGGTGGCTCACTTGCTTGCCAACAGATGAAGGTTGATAGTGATCATGGAGGTGAGCGGCAACAGCGTTAATCAAATTATGAAGTAGAACCATGACAATTAATTTATGTAACTAGAAGAGAGACTGGGCATGCACTATATCAACACTTGTACTAGTGGGCCCTCCTGACTCCCACTGGTCAATGGCCAACATGCTCGTGTCACTGATCTCAGTGTCAAGGTCTCACAGATATGACTGCATGCAGTAGGACATACTGAAGACATCAGCAGGTGCTATCTCCCCAGGATCATCGATGTCCTCAGCAGTTGGGGGGCTTCTGGAGCCTGTAGGGATGCTGCACTGATATTTGGAATGGTTTCACCTGTCAAGATGGCAATGATGTCCCATATAACTGCCAAATGGTGGGAATCATCATTGAAAGCAGGATTGACAGTCTCCATAGATTCAAGAATGTCAGTGTATGTTATGAACTGACTGGACCATTTCTTTTTCCTTTCATCTTACTGCTTACTTTCCATCCACTTTGTCTGACAACCCTTATCACTTACAAAGCAGTATTCCTTCCACTATGACTCATACTCGTTCCGCCTCGTTCTGCACTGTTCTACTCTGTTTATCTCTGATTCACACCCCTGATATCCTATTGGAGGATAAGGGGTTACTGTACAATTACCCACGTACAGGAGGGATGTCTGCCCTCAAGTTCTCTAGTATATAACCTGTAACTTGCTGCGAGGATAAGCCCTAAGCTTATCCTCTTGTACAATCAACTGTACTTGAGATCTCAGCACGTTCTACTAAGCCTTTACAAGTCTTTCGACTTGTCTTACCTTGTCTACTTGCTCTCCAACCTTGGGCTTTGCCTAGGGCTCTGCCAACTTGTCATATAGGTGTTTGACTGCTCGACTGCATGTTAAACCCTTACAGTGTAGTTGAAGGAAGACATCTGATGATGTTAAATAGCAAGTGTTGTGGAATGTGAAGGTAGTGCTGGTAGCTCCTGTAGCCCAACTAAAGTGTCATCTTTCAAGGATTAACCACAAGCATGCATTTACGATCATGACTTAAAATACTTCTTTCAGATTCCAATGCTTTGTGTTTTTTTCCCCATCAACTATCAAGTATTGGCTGTAGAAGAAGGGAAGTCTGTCTGCTGACCATGATGGCAGTTCATGTAGGCTAGATCAGGAGGTGATATTATTGGAGGATGATCTGGTGTGAGAGTGGCCAACTGTAGAATAAATGAGTGGATTCTCAGTCTCTTCATAGAAGACTGAGTAGCAAACTTGATGAACTCTGCCTCAACATCTGTGATGTTACTAGTCACTCAGGACTCTTACAGGTCCATGGACACCTTACTTACTCTTTCATTTGCTTTTTATGGGTATCCTTGTTTCTACAATGACTCACTCTCACACTCTGACATGTGTGACTCACTGACACGTCATTCATAATCCTTACTTACCTTGTTTATTGTTCTTCTGAGTTTCAACTGGACTTGAACTCTAATTACTCTACAATACTTAAACCTTCGTTTCATCACACTCTCACTTCAGCTTTCTTTCCTCTGCTGAAGTGAGTATTACACTCTCTCTTGTTCCCTCTCATTCTCATAACTGTTCCCTCACTGTAGCTCTGTGTCATGCTCCTCACACTATCTGTGTATCTCTCATGCTCCTACTTTCAGGTACAGTTATATCATAATATAGCTTTCTTTCCTCTGCTGAACTCTGTGTCACACTCTTCACACTATCTGTGTATCTCTTGCACTCCTACTTTCAGCATCCATATCACCACAGCAGTGGACTTTCTTATCACCATTGACTTGTGGATTGCCACCCAGGAATGGGTCTATCCAGCTACCATGGCTGCATGGCTTCCTGTAAGGGTTCAGCACATGTATGCATGGCCGGAACACCTATTGAATGTGGGTACATGTCATGACCTGGTCTGGTCTGCTTACCTTTCCGGACCAGTCCGTTTCCATTTCTGCACATGTCCGACTTTCCACAGGTGTCACCTGCATGATTCTGCACATTCTGCATGTGTTGCACCACTCCTACTCATCCACGCCACACCGCACATGTCCATCCATCCATCCGTCCATCCATCCATCTGTCCATCCATCCATCCAAGTCCACAGTCCCATCCCATGTGTGTTACGATTTTTCTCTCTTTTTACCTACTTGTTTCTCTTTGCCTTACTCCGGATATCTTCGGACTTACTATACGTTCTGATCCATGTTTACTCGGAGATCCCCTGTCAGGGTACAGGGCATTGGACTCGTTTCATATTCACACAGGTCTTCTGTAAGGGTTCAACACACGGTCTTGTGGTTGAACACCTAAGTCGAGTGGCGGAGCCCTAGGTGAAGCCCAAGGTTTGAGAGTGAGTAAGACTAGTGATATAAGCTCCTGAGAATGGGAAGGCTTATAGAGACGAGTTGACTTGCTGATGATCCTGAAGACAAGTACGCTGTATTGTACAAGAGGATAAGCTTGGCTTATCCTCGCAATCTGGTACAGTATTTATACAT
>QLPM01004617.1:7175-19409 GCA_003314695.1 Albatrellus sp. MG142
TTCCCGCCGACCCCGCCGATCTGGAAGCCTCTCCAGACCCACAGTCGTCGTCACAGGCGCAGACGTATTCGTTTCGTACTCTCCTTAGAGAAGCCTCCCGACATCCACTCCGAGTTCTCCGAGTGCGCATCCTCTTGACCTCTTATGTGTAACTAACAGCATGCTCACTTCAATGATTTGCAGTCAGCTATTAAGCCACTTTTCCCCGTATTTGCCCACCCCCGTTCTCGTCCATCCGCTCCAGCTGCAGAACAGCTGAAATTTTGCAATCTTGCGCTTTCGCTTCTCGATCAAGCTTCGTTCCACTCTGCACCCTCCGCACTTGCCTTCGTATCCATAATCCCCGATCGGCCGGATGCTGTGCACGAGGTAAATGAACAAGGCAAGAACGCTGCTACTCCTTGCCTCCCCCCCATCTCTCCCGCTCGTAGACGAAAGTATGCGCTTATGCAAAAACTGCCTACTGGAGACTGGTGGACTTCGCTGGATGCCGATTTCCTGTCCACAGTCGACACAAAGGGGCTCAAGGATCTTTCTACTGCTCATGCTGAGCTTGTGGCCATCTTGCCTTCCGCGTCTACCTCTTCTGCGCCTGTCCCGTCTGCGTCGTCAGTACCTACGCTTGGTTCCTACGTCAAAAAACCTCCTGGAAAAAAGCATCCCGCTCCGGGATCGCGACGAGTCAGCTGCGGTGGGTTTTTGGACTACGGACTCAATGCCAGCTTTGCTCCGACTTTCGATCAGGATGGTGTAGAAGTTGGGAGAGTAACATTGGGCGAGGTTCTGTGGTATCAAGAAAAGCAGGGGCGGCTGGATCAAGCCAGTCTTGGGGTGTCCGCTCAAGTTGCTGACGCTGAGCCGATGGCTTCTTTAGAGGATGTCAAATTCGATGATACAGACGAGGTGCAGGATATTACAGATGAAGAAAAGGCGAAGCAGGCGACGAAAAGGATGGAAGAGACAAAAGAAGCACTTGAAGAGTTGCTCTCGCCCGGTCAAGTGTCGTCGATCAAGTCTGCACTGGACTCGCTGGAATTGGAGATAGCTGTTGACGAACTCTTGGCACGAAACGCGAGAGCTTTGAGTAGACTAGAGAAGCTCCAACTTCGCCGGTTTGGAGCTGAAGGTGGGGGAACAAGCACAGTCGACGAGGATTCAGAAGAGTGGGCTATCGGTATGTCGTGTTGTCTGAGCCTTGTCATTCACCACACTGAAGTCTTCCTCATAGCTCAAGGAATTATGGATTCTCTGTTTATCCTTGCTTCTCTTCGCCCTCGCTCATCCAAGGACTCGTCCTCTCTCATCCCATCCGCGTCTGCACTTCGAAAGCTTCATCGCACTCTGCCCATAGGCCCTTCAGAAAGCTGGCATGGGACACTTCCAGCCAATCATTCCACAGCTCTTCGCGATGATTCAACATTACACATCAAGGCTGGAGCCGCGATCCCTTTACCCACTCCAGCTGCGACAGCTGCGTCTCCAGCTTACCCTGCAATTGCAGCGAAAGGTACAGCCGCCACCCCAAATTATCCAAGTTTCCCCTATCCATCCTACGCTGGTGGCCCATATCGCAGCGGCTACACCTATACACCGACTGCCAATAACTACTATCCAAACGCTTATGCGCAGTCCAGTGGCCAACAACCCCCAACACCTGGAGGACACTATACAAACCAGCAATATACTGGCGCGGGACAGCAGCAGTACTCATATGGCTCGTGGTATAACTATCAACATCCTCCGCCAGCCCAAGCTCAATCGACACAGGCTGCAAGTCTTAGTACCCCGCAGCCTGCCACGCCCGTTGCGAACTCATACGCGTCGTTCTTTAACACGCAGCAGCAACAGGGGGGATCACAGCGGGCAGTTGCAAATACAGTTACTGCCGCCGCCGCAGGCAAACAGTATGCCGCAGGCGTGTGGCCAGCACCAAACGCTGCGGCAGGTGGTTACACGCCGACGCTGCCCCCTCATATGCGTGGCATAGGTACACCAGGTGCACAGCCGCCCGGAACGCCGACACCGCAAGGAGGGTATCCGTACTACGCGGGTTATCAACAGCAACAGGCCGCGACAGGACAGCGTTGAATGCTGCAGTCGGCTTGAGGACTCGATTCTTGTTCTGCATATCGTGTTTTTCTCATCCTTTTCTCACTGGGTCTCGGCTATTTCGTGTGCGGGCTTGTGCAACTTCTGTCGTCAGGCGTGCATTTTGGTCGTCTGGTCCAGAATCTCGTATAGAGTATATTACTGTCCAACTTGTCTACTTTTAGCTGTCCTCACCGCAACCACAGCCTATAGCTCTGTAGTTACAGCGTCACCGTGTCCCGACGACTCCTGGGTGCCGTTATTCGAACAATAATTCACTGTTTAGCATAAAAAGCACAGGACATTGATTGACAGTGTGTACACATATATAACGAGGCCAAAAAAGGTTTGTCAATCACAGGAAAGGAATGTTCGGTACGCTCTACGACCTTCCAATACCCATAAGCTTGCATCTCACACGCCAAACTGCCCCCTCGGTGCCTCGGACACCAGAGGGTGCCCTTCTGACGGAGAAAGCACCCAATCACGAGCCTAGACCCGGTCGAGTGCGTGGAGAACGCGCAGGTGCGAGCAGATTTGCGTGTGGTGAAAGGAAAAACCACTTGTTAGCGAAGCATCAATACGCGTCGCTGCTTCCGGAATTCGATGGGGGCATGTCTCGTCCAGAAGTCCCTACACCATACCCTCGGCAGAAGATGTATTCTTCCTAATTTCCATGGTTTACATGTACTCGATAGTGAAGTATACGGGCAAAGCGATAGACTGCATAGAGATATGGCAAGGGGATGAGGTATGATGTGTTGCAAGGTTGCACTCAGAAATCGACAACGGTGATAACTGCGAAACGGTCGCCACGCTACACGCGCGGGTACAATCTCCGCCTGCAATTGCCAGCATACAAGGTTGCGAGATTACACCATGACATGAAGTTCCGTACAGATGAAGGATGAGGTGCAATGAGAGGTGAGATGTGGAAAAGTTATCTAAGCGGAGACCACAGCATGGTTTTTCTTTTGAGTCCTCCGGGTCTGCATGACATAAATTTCGGTCAGAGCTGCTGGGGCCGCTGCACCGACCTTGACCTTTGAGCGCTTGAATCGGGCGAGGAGTCGAGAGAGGAGGGGCCGATCACCGGTGTAAATAAATGCGAGCGAGAACGACACCACGAGAAACGCGATGGCCACGAGATTGAGAACAAGCCAGCCCTTGGCGGTGTGGTTATAGATCTAGATGCACGCGTCAAACAAAGGTGGTGTATGCTCGATCCATCGTGATGGAGATACCTGGCCACTAATTAACGGACCCACTGAGACGAACAGATTAAGTCTGCCCGATGCCGACAAATAAAACAAGTGCCGTACCAGATGATCCTATGCCAAATGCTACATTGCAGGCCCCGTAGACATGAGCAACTGTCGCAAGATGACGATGAGCGATGTGAGGGGAGAGTATTACGGCTCACAGCCAACTCCTTCCAGATTTCTTGAGACCAGAGCTAACTCTGCTGTCAACGGTGCTGTGATAGCAGACGTGAACAGACCTGCAATGAATGAAGTTGGCAGCGGAATCGGTGATCAATACGATAAGCACGAACTCAAGATGGTGTATGACACAATGAACAGAGCCAACGTAGCTTCAATCGTGACGACTCCCCACCAAGGTAAAGCCACTAGAATACATAGAGACGTTATCCACTCAGCACCCTTTCGATCAGAGTACCATCCCGCTATCGGGGAAGCTGTAAGAAACGGTTAGCACTGCGCCGTCATGGACAAACCTCGCAGCTCACAAAATATCGATGGTACAACAGCAGCTATATATATGAGGCCAACCTGCGACGAGTTCAGATGCCAGACCTTCTGCATATGCAACGGAAGAGCAGGTTCCTGGCTACTGTAAACGATGCTGCCAGTGCAGAGTACTTTTAGTGTCAGAATAAGCAACGAGGTGACCGCAAAATAAGTCACCCATATACCAGAAGGTTGAACAACGCTGCCATCGCACGTTGAGATGTCATCAGGCGAGCGACAGCTTCGAATACTGGGGTTCGTGGGCCAATGATACCTAGCCCGGTGGCCTCGGTCTCTCTTGAAGAGAATATTTGTGGGGACTGAACCAGTATTGACGTCGGTGGTACTGAAACACCAGTTGACGCAGCGAGTTCTGCTACGTCCTCGTCCGCATTCCCATCGACATCTGCCCTGCGTCCGCTATCTGGACTTGAAAAATCAGTAGACGTGCTTTCGTCGGCCCTTCTGGATGCTTCACTATCTGTCCTCATGATGGTAGCTGCGGGATCAACTCCCCATTTGAGCGCTTCCTTGCGTTCAATGATGAGCAGGCGACCAATCAGATCCATAAAGGTGATGGTGATCCCAAAGATGAACGGCGAACGATACCCGAATCGACTATAGAGACTGCCTCCAACTGGGGGTCCGATAAGCAGCCTGCGATCATATCCGTGAATTAACCCGAACCCGAGGGTGGATGACGCGTATGGCATACCCTAACGAAAGACCGCTCATTGCGAAGCCCAATTGTCCTGTAGAAAAGAGCCAGTAGCTTCAGCGAGCCAACTAATAGACCAGGATCACAAACTTACGGCCTACATATTCTTCCGGCGTGGTGTCGCATCTAGGATTGAATAAGACCAAAATAATATGGCATGCTCATTGAGTATCAACTTACAACAAAGCGAGTCCAACTGCCCAGACCATGGATGAACTTATACCTTGGAGAACACGAGCAACTACTATAAGCCAGTACGCAGACGTCTCCATCAGGAGGATTTGGGAACCGATGAGGGCCACGAAACCTGATAACAGGGGTTTTCGTCTAGACTGGTATTTTTCGGATAGCCATGCAACCACGGGAGTCGCTTAAGATGACATGAGCAGCAATCACTTCGAGCTTGCCGGTCGACTGACATATGACTAGGCCACCCGACTTACATAGAACGTAAACACTTCAGCATGGTCTCACAGTCCAAGTTAATTATTTGAACACCTACATACGCAAAAAGAAGAAATCCTACTAGAGAGGAGACGCCGGAATACCCTTCTTTCTCCAGCTGAAACGGAAATACAGGTATAACGATTGAATAAACAATGAGGTCGGTAGTGACGCCTGAACTCAAACGTAAGCAACGCAAAAGATCTTCTAGGCTTATTGTATGTTGGACGAAACATACCCATTCCGACGACTGGCCAGTCAGCGGAAGGCGTTAAGTTAGAAATAGTTACGAAGAATGCAGAAAACTTTTAACTTGCCAAGTGTAATGAACCACACCGAGGAACGCCATTTCAGTCCCCAGGGGTTGCGAGATTTGTCGCTAGTTGCATTCGAAAGAGCGACATGTTGAGCCATGTTAATAATACTGGACGGAAAAACATTTCTAAAGCAACCAGAACTGAGGAGTCAGCATAAGCGTTATCAGCAGATGAAATAAACAAATACCTCTGTAATGAGGGTGTAGCCATGGCCACAATCTAATTCTTCATGAGTGGGCAGAGGTACAGCAGACGATTTAGTGGCAAAGAAGGATGTTTGCCATCGGGAGAAACAGGGTGAGCTGAGAAAATCTGCGACAGAGGTAGACAGTGATGTGAGGCACAACGCGAATTAAGCCTCAATAGGCAAAATCACCAATTACCAGTATAGCACTGCAGATGGTTCAGAGCACGGGATCCGAGTCATGATCACGAGAACGGCAGATTTCTGAGCCCACCCTGCAAGTGCCGAACACGTTGTCATTCTGTCATGATGCAATTGAAATCAACTATTTGGCGAGTTCTTGCACTCGACACCTTGAGTAAGATGGTAATATTAGTGTAGGGTGAAAGCGATGTCATACCTTTGTCTGTTCCAGACTTAGAGTTGTGAGTAAGATGTGGATCAGGAAGAAGCGAAAGGTCCGTGTAATCACAGTAACCTATAGTAGTCCTGATCTTGCTAGCGATCCAAGAGGAGTACAGCGCAAAGCGAATCAATGCGTCTCTTCTTACGATACAGTACAATACTAGTATAGAATCCTGGTGTACGAAAGTTGATAGGCGTATACTATTACCTGCTACGGACTCACGGCCCTAACTCAGACGCTCACTGGCAGAGCAGTAGAGGTGGTTTATCGTTTGGTAATCAACTGTACGTAATCAGACTTCATCATTAGTGGGAAATGTGCATCTGCGAGCTCGCACAATCCCGCATTGCTCAACAGCAACTTGGACCCCAGTCTCAATTCCCGACCCACACCGGATTCAAGTTTGTACTTTGGAGGCCCGGGGTTCACCTTATTACTTGTTGGAAATTTCGCACGGCTAGCTTGTCAGGGCAACGTCATGCCTCTTTTCGTGTGCATGAGAGCTGTATGCTTACAGTGGAATGCTTGTACTAACTCTCAATTGTTTGTTGCCCATTCGTGCAAGATGGCGCCAGATTTATTCGATATACTGCATTCTTCTGCATAGAGAATGTGGTGGTGACAGGGTTTGCTGTTGACCCTTCCATAGCTACTGTTCGTCACTGTCTCGACTGAGCTGAACTTGCCGGTGGTAAAAGACGGTTAGGATTTGCTCATACAATCAAATTGTTGGTTCCGGGCAAACTATAGAACAAACTGTAGTATAAGCAGTATATTAACATTCCAACTGAGACAGTCAGATAGTCCATGATCATCACCCCGTAGTAATGTTAAGTCTAGTAACCATCGATGTGCGACGCGGCAAATCTGAGGGAATCTGAGAACACGCCGACGAAGTTATGACAAGATAATGAAAGACAGGCGAGTTAGCGTAAAGATGTCGTACGTGACTGAATCACATCGCCATCAACTGTCTCATAGCACAGCCCAGACGCCACCGAGGAACCCAGCAGACAAAACGCTGACGAGGCCGATAACGCTTGTGGTCAACCCATTAAGAGTCTCCCAACCTCCAATTCCGCCGTTCGTAGCTGGGAATGTCGTTGCAAACGCGGCGGTGGGGTTCGGTGCGCCACTGATGGTAACAGTAGGTTTGCCAGAGATAACATGACTGGAGGCGTTGGAGGATGATGCAACTACCGAGAATTGTTGTGAAAGTCCATACGTAAGGCCATGCGTGGAGTTAAGAAAGATAAGGAAATAGTCATCGCGACTCGGAACATCGGTGAATGCGATATTTATTGCGCCCATGCTGGCTGGAACTAAAAAAAAATGAGGGGCGATGCATAAGGAGGGTGACGCACACCGACCTTGCTTAGCGACGAGACTGACACCGTCTGCCTTAAGGCTTGCCATCTCAATGTCAACCATGGAGATACTATCAAGCAAGCCTTTGGTCCACGTTACTCCGAATGTCTGACCGTTCGCCCATTGTGCCCCCTTTGATGGCGAGGTCACTTGGAAATCTGAAAACAGATTAGTTATACGATCGAGCAGTCAATAGCAATACTAACAAGCACAGGCTGCGAGTGGAAGAAGAAAAAAGCCAAGGAAAATACGTAGATGGGTACAAGCATACATCAGCGGGGTGGTAGTTGTTGAGGAGAGGATTTTGATCGTAGGGTGTTTACCCACGCGTGTGAAAAGGCTTGACATACGTGACACCGCCTCTGGTTCAGTCACACAGCCCATAGCTCGGCAATGTGGTACCTGTGCGGGCGTCAATGCCGCCTGTCGTAAAATCATTTTAAGTTTCGCACCATAACATCGGTGACAACATTGCGCTGATGCTCGCATCTACAAGTACTTCTTTCTTGTCCGGTGTTCACGCGCAAGTTATCTGCCCGCGGCCGGTTTCGGAGATGCTTACAACCCCCGTGCACCTTTGTGGTTCGCAATTCCCGAAGAACGGATCGGATCGGCTGCGCATTGCAGACTGGTGGAAATAGAGTTTTGAGCTGGGGCCTAACGTCTGCAATATTGCCAATAAGTTACTAGAGTTGTCAGATACGTCCTACAGGTGGGTTCCTATGGTCAGAGCAGGGGAGCATACGGATCAGGTCTCCCGATGCAATCTTTAATAGAACGACTACTGGTTGTTAGCAGGCAACCAAGGAAGGCTCCGCCAAAACGATCTTGCGCCAGCGATGTGTTATAACAACAGGGCTGGCCCGGAAGGACACAGGAAGGGAGATACTTTTTATTCAGGAGAATGACGAGCTAACTAAGTACCCATAGCAAAATAGGAGTTCGGTAAAGTACAGTAAATAAATGACGAACAGCGGCGGAGACAAACAGTAGTTTGCACGCGTCAGTTTGCAACTCCAACACGATGGGCTTCAGCCAGACTTCTGTTCGCCTTTTTCCGTCATAATATGTCTGGGAGAATGTGGCAACACGGGTTTTCCTTACTAGGCTGCTTGATTGCCGCTGTGGATGGCTCACGGACGTCCATGACTTCTATCAAGGTTTTAGCATGTGTCTTTGCAGACCATCTTCCTTTGCTCGTCTGAGATTAGTCAAAACTTCCACTAGGTTGGAAACGGAGTATAGTTGGTGCATGCACCATTCTGGGTTGCTATGGCCTCCATGCTGTCGTCGCAGCGTCGAGTAAACACTTCGTGTTGCCGTCCTGACCGATGGTGTTCATCCGTGTCTGGGGCCCCCTGGAAGATCTCCCTTCTTTGCAGCGTTTTTTTGCCAAGGCCCGCGGGCGGTATTTCTGTGCTGCCCGTTGTCTTGCTCTTACTGTTACCTCACTCCATTAAGCGCCATGTACAAAAACCATGAATGAAGTTTCTGTCACCATACAACGCATGCTTTCATTGCTGTTTTCATTCCCTTCATCTTTCCTGTTCTCTCTCTTTCGCCTCCCCAGTCGCGTACTTCGCCACCTGTGGGGGCATTGGTCGTCCGCGCTGGCACGACGACCTCTGGAGAGTCCCCAACTCTTATCGCTGCGGTCGCAGCGCTCCCAAAGGACTCATCGTCTCAGGTGATATTCGTGTACCCTGGCACGTATCCCGGCCAAGTTTACATTGTGCGCTCCGGCCCAGTGACAGCGCGTCGTTCTAGCTTGGAAGATGGATAAGACGACGACTTACTCCTTTTGTAACTTAGATCTATGGTTACACTAACATCGCGGGTTCTGCGTCAGTCAATACGGTTGTTGTCACCGCTTCCGTGTCCGCCGCCGCCGCCGGCTCAGACGACGCATCGGGTACTTTGCGCATCTACACAGACAACGTAGCGATATACAACATTGACATCAGAAATGATCACGGCCAGGGCTCGCAAGCTACTGCACTCAGCAATTATGGAAACAATGTGGGGGTATATGCGTGTGGTTTATATGGCTACCAGGTGATATGACAAGACAGAACGTTATCACGTTATCGTGGGCTCATCTGGTTCCCTTGATCATTCTTTCGCAGGACACGTTGCTCACCAACAAAAATTCATAAGTATATTTGCAAAGCACTATTCAAGGCGCGGTGGATTTCATCTTTGGCCAGAGAAGTGAGTACTCTACTGCCAGTGCCTAGCACCGTCCTTGGCGCGTTTCGGATAGGCCAGGCGTACTTTGAAGGAAATACTATTGTCGTCTCTGGAAATGGTTGGATTACTGCGAGTGGACGCACCGCCAACGACTCCGGCATTTGTGCGTTCTGTTCCATTGGGATTACCAACTCATGTTGCGATACCTTTCGTTATGCTAGATCTCTTTAGCAAGAATACTATTGTGCTTGCACCCAACGCAGCCTCGGGAACCGCCGGAAACATATACCTCGGCCGACCATGGGGAAGTAAGCCCTTACTTGGAATTCCTTTGCTCCAGAAGTGTTCATGCATTTCTAGTACAGACTATGCGCGTGTTGTCTTTAAGTCAACCCGAATTACAGCCCCTCTGAATCCTGCGATCTGGTCAGAATGGACTCCCACAGAGCCGAATACGAATCATGTATTCTTCGCGGAGTATAACGATACAGGCCCGGGCATCCCGGCGAACGTGGCCAGGCCAAGTTTCGTGACGGTGATGGGTGCATCGCAGGCTGCGGAGTACACGATCACTAGCACTCTAGGAAGAGGGTGGCAAGGTTGGGTCGACGCTAATTATTTGCTATGATCACAGTGGTCTCCATGCGGGTTGCATGCGAACTACACCATCACAGTAGGATTGTGTGGCTAGCTCAAAAAAAGGATGGACACAATGTACTATCCCGTTTTTCATAGCTCGAGATTTGTCAGCCTGGCCGAGAACTGCTGTACCTCAATATTCTAACACCGTCGAAATTGGACCGCTGTATATGGATATTATATGGAGTTCTGCCTCTACTGTCGGCATTGTATTGTTTGCGTGACTGACACAGCGTGGGCACAGCAGTAGATGACCCATAACACACGGCCATGCTAGCATATACAACTCTTCAGGATTTGTTTTCCTGGTCGAAACAGTGCCAGTTACTGGCACTACCAATTACTCGGTCTTCTCCTCTCGCATCATTCGCTCGCAGGCACAGTTGTCTGCGCGCGCTCTCCGCTGCCGAGCGACGGCATAGAGAAAAGTAGTGCAATCTAGTGCCAGATTCGGAATGACTTTCGATTGCCTACTGCGCCGGATCTTCGGTAAGACTCACATTTGCTCCTCGATTGAGCGCAGTCTATAAATATCCCAAGGCTAAGATGTACAGCAGCAGAGTACAAGGGGTACGGGTCTCTGCCCAGCATTCCTGTGCATTGGTATTACTGTGGGAACAAACCACACTGCGTAATTGTTGGGCAAGACGGCCGGAGGCTCCTCGAACACAGCCGAGGGAAGCGTATCATGAAATTCTTGAACTCAACAACTGTAATGCTTGGTGTCCCGGTATCGATGCTATTGCTCTCCTGTAAGCATGGGCCAGGTAATCTGACCAGGAGTAACTAGACCGAGCACATATTGCGGTAGAGCACCCGCCAGAATGAGCCGATCACAGTCGGGTACACCGCCGCCGACTACGCTGAGTGCGCGGGAGGTGTGTACATACCGAGATGAAACTGCCGTACAATCCGTTGTGCACTGGGCCCAGGTGGTGCTGTAGCTTGATGCTGGCGTCCGAAATCGAGATAATTACGTCGCGGTAGATGTCGTCCCTTGCCGTGCCGGGAAAGCCGGTATTGCAACCTATGCGCCCGTCGATTATGATTATGAGGGGGGCAATATGCCCAGTTTCACCTGTGATCCATCGGCACATCATGCGCTTGGTGAGGAAGTTACCAGGACTACACCAGAAACGATTTTCAGGAAGAAGGCGGATGCTGTATGCGTACTTTAGTGCGGGTCTTGACTCTGACACCATCATTGCCATCCTCGACTTAAAAAACGTCGTGCACGTAGTGACTAGGCAACGAGAGCAACAGTCTATTGTTCGGATAAGATCATGTACTCCACTTCTGTCACACCCATCTGTCTCCCTGCCCTGTGTGACTGTAGTGACGGAGATGCCGTGGGCTTTGGTGCCGGTGAATGCATGCCTGTTAGTTCTAAGGGAAGAAGCAGAGCTTGAGGCGTACTTCATTCCGATTATAGTCACATAGGACATGTGTGCATCATAGGGCGACAGCATATCTGGATGTGTGTATCAAGCGCGGCTTAATGAAATGGGTCTATTCGGTTTCAGGTCCGCGGGCCATATGGACTTGAACGCGGATACGGTAAGGCGATTGGCACCGGGATACGAATTTAATTTCCTAAGGGGTCAACTTCTGGCCTCACAGACATCGAAAACAATACGAAAATTACACCTTGGATGGTAGCACCGTTCACTCCATGGATCCGATCAGGCCAACCCAACTAGATGACGAAGCAATTCCAAACACGCGATTTCCGCAATCAAATCCATTGTAAAAGGTCGCAAACAAGACAGGGACGTCTCAGATGGCGCGTAAGATCTAGTTCTGCGCCCGTCTGAATGTCACTGCTCTATATTTAGAGTTCAGGAGCACACAGGGCGAAGTGTCGGTGATCTAATAGTGACTTGTGGTACGACGCACTGGTTCCAAGCAATTGTGGAGGCCTGGTCCGTAGGGTGGTTGGTGCACTGCGGCTGTATAGTCGGGGACACCGCATTCGGACAATTTTCGGACGAGCAAGACCCGAGCAAGGCTGAGACTTCAGACGAAGATCGGATTAAATATCTAAGACAACATAGGGTAATAGCGACGGGATTGTGATCAACATTGTATTGAAAAAAAAACGGGTGATATCCAACTACCCGCCTTATATA